>JAHDVE020006017.1:0-72926 GCA_022606495.2 Halesus radiatus | reverse complement strand
ATTCCTTTAGTCAAGTTTTGCTGGACTTAATGCAATTATTGATTAAATTACTTTGTTTGATACTAAATGGCAGTTTGTTGCATAATTTTACAACTAAAAATTCAGAACTTCTTCGTCCAAAAGTAGTATTACACTTATGTAGCTTGCCTAGTTGCTTTAGTAGTAGTTGCAAAAGTAGTATTACACTTGTGTAGCTTGCCTAGTTGCTTTGCTCTGGTATTATGATTATAAGGAGTGATAACCATTTTGTCCTTTTTGAGATGATAAACCAGAATATTTTTGGCAAAGATTTTTTGTGTACTTGGAACGTCGAAATGTTTAAAAAATTCCGTTGTTGATGTCCTTACGGGGACCTTTAAAATGGTTTTTTGTGATGCATTTCTGAGTTGTATTTAGTGGTCTCTTTAGCTCAATTGGTATAGCGGTTGTCCCGGTAAGACAGAGGTCCTGGGTTCGATTCCATTATACGAATGATACCTTTTTATTAACTGTGCATTCGCGGACAGTGAAGCAATATTTATTTTCCATACGACCCGATTCCCTTACAAATTAGAACATAATATCAATCTATACAAAAAAACTAGACACACAATGTTATTGATCAAAAAGGCGGCAAGACGTCCGACACAAAGATACAGAGGTTAAAATTCTTCACCACTAACAAAGGCAAAAAATAAAACTATTAAGAAGTATTTGAAATTAGAAAATCCCTAAATATTAATTCTAGTATATTGAATAAACAAGTAAATTTGTCGTATAGTCTTATTCTAAATATTTTTCCTGTGAACCGCTCGGTTCCTCCTGAGAAAACCATGATTACTATTTCCCCTTTGGTCGTCTTCAACACCTAAATATTCGTGTATGTCTGTCATTATTTTGTATCTACTGTTAGTTTTAATATAGACATGACGAAGGAAGAGTATATTAAATGAAGTGGTTTCAAGCAAATTTATGCGTTTACAATGTATACAAAAAATTCTTTCACACCTCGCTACTGCACTGGTTGGAACTGTAAGTCAGCCGCCATTCGGACTATCCCTTTCTGTTCAATGTCACCTGGTACAAGAGGATTTACAAAAGCTCTTGTCAGTGGCAACATGCGAAATATATATATATTTTTTTGTCTTTTGTAAAAATTGTCACCGGAGACCAAACGACATCTAAATTTTTACTTTATAAACTCAGAATTCACTGATTAAAGCCTGTTTTGTACATCTTTTCACATCATACAACTAGATGGCTGGAGTTTGGAAGATATTGATGAGGAGTTACAAACTTTGAAAATTACGTCGAACTTTTTTTTTTTGATATAATTTTCCTGTCATTATTGACGTGCTGTTGCTCGGTAGGTACTCATGTAATATTGTGGGAACGAGGAACCAGCGAGATAATTTGTTTTTGTTAAGAATGCCAGATCGGTTTGTTTTTGTCATGAACTAATGGAGTAATTTGGCGAAAACTTGAAAGCGAATCGTTTAGTGGAAATGTCAAAGGACCGGGAGGGAATGCGAAGGAAGGAGGTGTTTTATAAATAATGGAATTTAATTAGCGTCACGCTGGCCCAGTGTCTGACAAACTTTTATACGTCACACCGAGAAAATTATGTTCACCAACACATAAATACGATCAGGTACACATGTAAATATGAGTTCACCTGTATAAGGCCGTAATTGCTACAACACCACCAATAATTAGGATTATAAAGAACTCGAATGAAAATATTACTATGACATCCCCAATTAGGGTATGTTTTGGGGCTGGAGGTTGTAAGGAGGGGGGTAGAGATGGTTAAGAAATAGGTGGGGAAGTACCTGGCTATTCAGATCTGGTCACTAAACAAGTCTAAAGCCATTTCAAGCAACGTCTCGATTCTGAATGACGGTCACCAGGGCGATATTGAAGTATCTACCACTCTGAAATGTGCCGCAAATATATTATATAAATAAATTGTGAAATAACACAAAATCAAAAAAAAAATCATTAACTTGCGCATGCCTGGATTTGAACCCGCGACATCGGGTTTCATATTCGAGCTTCTTAATCATTCTACCATGGAGGCCGCCTCTAAAAACATATTAATATATAAGAACAAATATCAATTCTGAATGTAAGTTTTAATGTGGGATGGTTACGTAAAAGAATAATTATTGTTAATTCATTCTCATTAAACAATATTTCTCATGAAAATTTAATAAAGAAAACATCCGCTCTGATGTCATAGATATCGCCAGGGACGCAATCGGACAGGGAGATTAACAATATCGTGACGTCATGTCATGCTAAACTGTTTCCCACTCACCGCTTCAAATTGTGCCATATTGACGGGATTTTATACTAAAACATTTTTAATACATTATTAAATTAATGATAATTACTTTGTACAAAAACCAGTGTCTACATGTTTCAGGAGCAAAGCTCCATTCATCAGGATAAACAATTTACCTAAAATTGTAAAAACCTAAAATTTTCTGATATTTACATATCACTGTTTTAAAACAATGTAATAATTATTAATTTAATAAATATGACTCCAGAAAGTTATTTTACATTATTTGAAGAAATAATAAAAATTGCTTTGTAAACACCCCTTTTTTAATATATAAATATCAACATGTTTCGAAAGTGAGGATTTCCTCATACAGAATACTAAATACAGAAATAATGTTTTTTTTTATTATTTCTAATTTTACAATTATATTAATTAAAACTCGGGTTGGTTTAACTCTTGGAAGACGGATTCCATTCTGTTTGTTTACTTAATCTATATTTTTTTTAATTATTTTTTTTTTGTATATATGTTAATATCTATGGTGTTTGAAAAATTTTCTCGAATCTATAGCGGCACATAGTTTGGTTGATACTGGAATAGGCACTAGGCGTTAGGGACAGAGAGTCTGCATGGGAAATGAAATGGAAATTAATATTCAACCGAGCGCGATTGCCACTAAAGTCTATTCTTTCACCTGAGGAGTTAGAGGCAAAGCACTTAATGCGTTTGAAAATAAATAGCTTTCACAAAAAATATATAAATTATCGAGGGAGCCATAAAGCTGGCGTAAAAAAAGCACTTCCGGTATTTTACGTTTTCTGTATTTCGGAATATTAAGTAGTAGTGGTAGGTACTTGTTAGAAACTAGATGGAATTCGACTTGAATACAAGAATCGAGTTCAGGAAAAAAACTATTTACGTAATGTATTTTTAATGAATCCTCGCAATTCTTTATGAAATAAAAATACAGTTGATTATGCTACATATTTCCTGACCTTTTAAAAAATATGTTCGAAAGTGAAAATACTGATAATGGTATATCAAACACAGACTTGGAGAAATCACTCTATCTGTGTCAATCTAATCGAACGGTGATATAAGTAGCAAACAGCTGAGGTTATCCACCACTTTACCCCCCCCGGTAAAAGTAACTTATTTTTACTACTCCAGGGTGCACGTCAAGGACTAATTTTTTTGGTTTAACGATGCTAAGGTTACAAATGATGCTAAACCGTCAAATGTCCCTGCATATCATTTAGATTAGAAGGAGGTTAGTAAAATGTCATATCCCAAAATGGTTAGTACACAATTACGGTCGACAAAAGTGGATTTTGTAAGTACGGTGGCTCTGCTCTACTCGTCCGTAGTCCGTAGATGACCAATGTGGGGTGCGGAGAAATACGAACATAATGCAGAATAAAATAAACAAAATGATTAAGTAGGAGTACTTAGGACGAGCCGTTGCTAGGACACAGGCCCTCTGAATCAGTGCCAGATGGATTCTTGTTCCCGCCACCCTTCGCAGGAGACATTGCGCCAGTTGTCAGGATTTTCTCTTAAGAAAAGTTTTTTGAAATGAAAAAACAGTACTCAGAGACCCTAGGGATATATATGGAGGCGTCCGGACGACTGGGAGCTTGCTGATGAGTTGAAGAGATGGGAAGACCGTCACCATCAACCATGCTCCATCGGGAGGTGCAGACTGCCACTTCGGGTTGCAGGGACGGGGTTAATTTTCTACAGAAATTAATTTTCCTGTTTTTTCTGTATCTGTTTGTACATAGTTAGATAAATAATAGGAAGTAATATTAGTAAAGCGCCCTTGAGGTAATTTTTTACAAAAACGGCGCTATACAAATCATCCAATTATTATTATTATTATTATTATTAGAGGTAGCAAAAAAGAAATTAAATCTCTTGACATCCGAAAAAATGTTAGGCCAGATATAATTCCACCACTCTTTCTTTAAAAATGTATTGATTACTATCGTAACCATTATGGAAGATATTTTACAATTCACAATCACGGGGAGAATTTACAAAATCTTACAAGCCTGTTTTTCTGCCATTGGCCATACCTAAATTGTTTAAAAGAGCTTTATTGCTTGATCACATTTAACACAGGTCAAATTATCATCCTCCATTCCAAAATGGATTCATACCTAAAAAATCAACTCTCACTAACTTCACAATATAACAAAAAATTACAACGAGTGCTTTTAGTCATAAAATTTAGATTTATACGGATTTCAACAAGGCATTTGATAAAGTCTGCATCAAAATACTAATCCATAAACTCAAGAAATTACGCTACCTTACTGATAGATTTACTTTCTAATATGTTCAAGGTATCGAGTGGGATTCTACAAGGTTTTCACTTGGGGTCAATCTTGTTTCTGTTATTTATAAATGACATAGTTCAAATATTTTATGGTGTGTGTCTTGTTGTTTGCCAGTGATATCAACATTTATAAATAAATTAGGAACATCAATGACTGCTTTGTATCATAAGTAAATTTAGATAAGTTATGTGAACGGTGTACTTTAAATAAAGTCTCTCGTATTGTTAGTAAATGTAAAATTAGAAGATTCTGCAAAATCGAAAGACTGTTGTACTTCTATTATTCACTAAACGGTGTAAATTTTCTACCAGTTATTCAAATTATCGATATGGGGTTTTATTTGACGAAGATTTGTCATTTGTGTATCATATTAATAATATTATTAATGACGGAATGAAAATATTAGGGTTCGTAATAAGATCAACCTAGAAATTAAAAAAAATTAAATATAAACATATTTTTCTGTGTATTTGTGTGGATCAGTATGGTATCCATATTACAGTAGTCTCTGTCTTTGGAAGGCGTGCAAAATAATTTTGTAATTTTTTTAAATATATTTGCGAAGTTCAATACTCGTACCTTTGTAATTCCCTTTTTGTATACTTGTAATCATATTTTTATTTCTTACAAGTTTGTTTTACAAAAAATACAAAAAATCAAAGTGGTGAATACAAAGTATATTATTTAATTAATTTACACATTGAGAGTGTTTATGACTCTGTGTAATACATCTGATGTACCGAAGCATATAGAATAGCAAACAAGAACTTGATTATTATAATGCTACATATGTATATTATATATACTCGTACATAAGTAGTGCTTGTTATTAAAAAACAACTCCACAGCGAAAACAATTATAACAACAACAAAAAAACGTTACAACTAAGGAAAAATACAAGATATGAATAACAATTTTAAAAAAATTGCAAAAGCATGTCGATAATAGGTGTTTTACAGATATATATATATATATATATATATATGCATGATCATAAGTAAAAGGTGATGAAAGAAATCGAATATGCATAGTCATATGTCGTGAGTATAGGAGATATAATTTATAAAAACCAGATAAAAATACTACATTTTACATTTCAACATAGTGTGGTATACATTTCAACATAGCATTTAAATATATGAATTTAAGAGAATATAAAATTTCCTACTATGCATTGGGTTAAGCTGGGTGTTATAAAAATTAGTTTTTCTTGAATATTTCGTAATTTATCTTTGTCCTTATATCCGTAGGAAGATCATTAAATAATTTTATACATTCATATACAAAATGCTGTTGTACGTAAAAGTGGATAATCTTCTATAAGTGTAGATATATCTAAAACGAAGGAAAGATTTTATAATTTTGTTCGTCCACTTCGATTCGTTGACACTTCGGGGTGTCAGCAAATTTCCTAAGTGGCAATAACGGGGTGAAAGTATAAAGTATGTCGGATCGTTCGATGCAGCTGAAATAAGAACAGGGAAACCGTGGGAAGACTTAGATCGAGTGAGTAAGAATGAAGGAGATGAAATAAGGAAAATTGCAAACAAAATAAATGTGTCGTGAATATATCTTCTATATATGTAAAAATGAATGTTTGTCTGTCTGTCTATCCTAGATTTTCTCGAAAATCACTTGACCGGCTTCGCTATATAAATAGCACAGTTTATTATTCTTAGTGCCGGGAATGTTTAGAGTTTAAATGAAATCCAATATGTAAAACTGTTGCTATAACATTTTAAAATTACATTGAAAAACTTTGAACTCGCCATGTTGTATTGAGGTTACCCTATAGATATATCACTCTGGTTAGTCACAGATTACATATTTAAAAGAGGAAGGTTTGTTTGGCTAGAATATGTTCAAAATGGAAAACACAAGTAGGCATCTACTTAAGAACTTTATTATTTAGAAATATGTTGAAAAAATAAATGTTGAGAATGAAAAAAAAATTTCAAATAAATGTTTCTTTTATAATTTCTTCAAACGATTGGTATTCACTTTGTTGTGTCATTATTAATTAAATAAATTAAAAGTATGCTATATATTAACCACTTTATAAATATATACCTACATGTTTCGAAAGCGATGCTGTCTTCATCGGGAATATATGCATTACTTTCGCTGTCAACTTCAACTTCATAACTTTATTAAAAAAAAAATAATACCGAGTAAGGCCGGGTACACATCAGCTTGTATATATATATGTAGGGTGCTTGGATCTTAGAAGGTTTTATAATAAACAGAATGCCATGAAAGGGTAGATCGAATTTCCTAGTTCCGATAACTTCCACAGCGTTTGGTAAGCGCCGTCTGGGTTTTCGTGGATGAAAAAAATTAAGCACTATAGAATGATTATACAAGTACACTCACTGGACTCTAGTGGCAGATATAATTTGGATTTTGTTCGTTTTTTTAAGAATCAATGCAAACGTAACGCAATTAGAGTTGATGAGATCAACACATAGTTAAAATTGTATGTAGCGGTGCATATGTGTGCACTTCCAGACTTCAGGATTTTCATCGAAAAGTATTACTTATAAAAAATATTTTGTCTCACTTACGCTTAATCAGTTACTGTTTTAGCGAAAGGGGGACAAGGGAATACGTTAATCGAATTTGAATATTTAAAAAGCTTTACTGAGCGTTATTTTATTATACACATTTAATTCTCATTTAATTTTTTTTTTTATTGGATTGCTCTTTTCTAAAGTCAGGTCAATTGCAGAGTTACTATGCATGTACACAGGCAGATACAAGCAAATCGTTATATCGCACGTCTGAATGTATTTGTTCACACCAAAAGTACAGCAAGCAAACGACAAACTGGTCAGAATTAGTTTAGAACGATAATATTTAAATACTGGGTGCGTAGCGACGTTTGTCAAAATCTTCGACGATTGTCGTTGTAATTTGATTAAGTCGACGTAGTTAAGTTTCTCTGAGTAAAATTAGGTGGTAATTTTTCAGATGGAGTAAAAAATAAAATCTAAACGCGTTTAACCATTGATCATTCCAACAAATGACATTTTTTTATAACCTTTATAAATTAATTGTTTTTGTGTTTAATTCGTAGAACTCCATCCATTTTTTTAAATTTAATGTAAATCATATTTAATAATGTTATTATTAAGTTCTGCAGTTTGAAAATGATCTTAAATGCCGAAACAGCTGTCACAATAATAAAAACTAAAAAACCTTTGCAGATATTTTGAATACCAAAAAAAAGTACAATTTCTACACTAGCACAACTAGTTGCCCAATCAACGGTCATTTCGATAGGATCCATTTGGAGAGTAGTGTCTACCTTATTTAACTAAATAAAAATGTAATGAATAGTTAAGGAAACGCCAAGCATTAAAACAGTATTTCTTATTTTTCTAATCTTATTTTTTTTTAACTTATTGAAGTTTATAAATCTAATTGTAATATTTAATTATTTTCTTCAATGATTATTTTTATTTGTTTTTAAATTGTGTCATGTTATTTTCGTGGAATGGGAATTTGTATCCGCTAAGCTACCGCAAGTAGCTTGTGAGCAGAAGTTTAGTTCAGCAATATTTTATAATACAAAAGTAAATAAAAATAATCATACACATAGTAGCGCAATAATATAATAATATGGGTACATGCATGTTGTGATCAATGTACACTAGTTGGAAAAAATATGAAAACGGCAGAACTGTTTTGTTATAGTGAGAACAGACTCCAATTGCATAACAGCAATGAAAACATATTATACAAATATTAGCAAGTATCACACAAGTTGAGAAATACAAAAACAGTAGTACAGTTTTGTAACAGTGACAATAGACTCTTAATATGATGGTAACACTTAAATATTTTTAAAGATATCTGCAGAAATAGTCGTGCAATGAAGAAAACCACCATACATCTTTAAAATAAAACACAAAAAATACCAAAATAACATAAATTCATAAGGTCATTTCCCAAAAGCCAATACTTTAACATGAGTGAGAAATACGTCATAGAGCAATTGTTTTTAAATTTGTATGTCACAACTTGTTAAATTAATTACTGGTATAATGTATTCAAGGGTTCGTTGGTCATATTTATTTTGAAACATTGGTACTGCCATTCCTATATTTCACGTGGATCGTATATTGTGTACATAATAAACCACTGCCTTATACGGACTGTCAGATATATGTTGCAAAACAATTTTTTACCACAAAACAGCACGAACATGTCTGGTAATACATAAATTGATTTTTACATCATATCGTTGTCTCACCTTTGATTAAAAACTATTTTGCTTACAGGAACTTTACGATGGCGTTTACAATTAGCTGTACATGTTTTATATTGGTCTTACACAAGTGTCCCCAACAAGTTATACCATATCTTACAGTCGATTCTGTTAGAGAGAAATAATTCCTATTTTTATTTTTATTATTATGTACTTATTACTATTTACATAATTTTATTTACTTATTATTATTTACCTATTTTTATTATTATGTAATTATAACTATTTACTTATTAATATTTATTTAATATTATATGTGTATTATTATATGCTTATTACTATTTACTGATTATTATTAACTTATTATTATAATTTAATTATTATTATTTAATTATTAAAGAAGTTTATGCCAAGGTCGAGTTGTTTGGAGGTCCATCCTCTCTGCCTACCTCTGGGGAGAAACGGCGTGATGGTAATAATGATAATAATAATCGGATGATTTTTGTAGCGCCGTTTTTTGTGAAAAATCACCTCAAGGGCGCTTATTATTTACTTACTAATGTTTACTTATTTTTATTAATATGATATTGTTTACTGATCATTATTTAATTGTAAAGCCGCTCATCTCAACACAGGATTGTCCTAGTGAGATGAGTGGCTAATGTTTTTGTTTTTATATTTAAATTTAATAATACATAAATAAAATAAAATAGTTTTTATAACCACATAAAATTTAATTTTATAAAGCCTTCTTACAATGGCTTGAATGCGCTTAAATATATTGGAAATTTGTACGTACCATTTCATATTATAATCCACCGTAACACCTAGACACATATACTGGTTGACGCGCAGGGTTGTTTGATATTATTATGAATGCAATCAAAGGAATGGAATATGATGACAGGTGTCTCACTGTACCTTGCATGCGGAGATCTTAAATGCATCAAATTCATTTTTATAGCATTGATTATTAGTAATGTGACCAATTTAGTAAAGAAAAAAATCTTGCTGTTACAATTTCATTGCAGTATCTAAATATTAATTATGATTTTTTTTATGATTCATCCGGTACACCACTACAGAAGCAAGAATTTCTCTATTTTTATGTACTATGACGGTCTTCGTGAATGAGTGGTTACGATCCTACGAACCCGGAGGTCGCGGATTCAAATCCTGGCGTGCGCAACTAAATATTATTTGATTAAATTGTGTTATTTCACAATTTATTACTTAAAAATAATATGTAGTATATTTGCGGCACTTTCCAGAGTGGTAGAGACTGTCAGTATCGCCATTTAGAATAGAGACGTTGCTTGAAATGGTTTTTACAGTATTGGTGACCAGATCTGAACAGGTAGGTACTTACCCACCTTCATTCCTTCCCATCTGATTCTCTCCTCAATACTTTCATCCTCACAACATAAACCAGTTGTGGATGCCTTAGTCTCACTGGCTCCAGACGGTAGGGAGCAGCTGGACTCTTGTGTGTTATCACATTAAAAAAAAATTGTACATTTTATTGGTACCTTGTTTGAATTGATCAAAATAAGTTTTTTTTTGTTCATATTTAACAAGAATGTTAAGAGGGTAACTTGAATAAACATCCACTATGAAAGAATTAATATTTGAACAAGATCAGGGGCCATCTTGGCCGACAGTGTCTAGACCTAGACATATAAATAGGTATTTGGTTACATAATTCCGATAAAATAAATCAATAATTTACCGACCGGAATCTTCGGGGAATCGTCCTCAATTATAAAAATAGTGAATAACCCCGAAGTACAACGAGAAAAGGTTGTACAGTAAAAATATTGTTTTTTTTTAAATTAAAAAATGCAATTATGTTTTTTTGTTGTTAAAATCACTATTATTAAATAAATATCAACACGTTTCGAAATCAATGCAATGGTTCTCTCGCCAGGGTATAATGTAAAGTAAATTATTTTTATTATTTAATTAAAAATAATGCCATAAATTGAATTTGCGTTAATTGAATAAATAAAAAAGGATAAATGAAGTACTAAGATCAAATAAAGTAAAATTAAACAGTATCTACCCAATAAATTTGCAAATGATTCCGTATTAAAATACTCGAAAAAATCTTTGACCCCCCTATTTTAACGAATGGATTGTAATCTTCACGTTAGGTGGGAATGATGTCTTTATTCCACCGGTATTTCAATGGAAGATGGTCTGAGGATTGATCACTGATCCCTTCGGCACCGGTGCATAGTTGGAAAACGCGCCAAATGCGCGACAAACATTTGTAAACGGTTGACATTTGTCATATGAGAATGGGCCATTTCTAAGACTCGTTCTTGAGTTGTGGAACGATTTTCGGCCTGTGTATTTCTTCCATCCTACAACACTTATTCACTCCTTCCTATCCTCAAAAATACCGTCCACACAGCATCCTTAAAAATGATATAGGCCCTGAAGGAAATTATTTTCCTCAGGGCCTCCTGTGTGGAGTTAATGTAATTTATTTTAATTTTTAATCTAAAAGAATAATTTTAAAAATTGTATATTCGCGCTAGAGTGTAAAAATCTCTTTTTGTCGCCCTAGCGAGAGATCACTATTCAAATGAAATACGTTTCTAGAAATTGCTTTTGCTGTTTTTCTGTCAAATCTAAACGCCCCCCTTAGTTCCTTCAGCCTCACAAAAATCCTAAAATAAAGCAGGTAGGAATCTTATGCAGTATCACATAAAACATGTAAAATACTATACCAATACCAAAGGTTATCTGATATAAGAAAACATGTTTTTAAATCTGAACATACTTTTCCATCGTTCATAAATGCCATGCGACTGCCATGCTATGAACAAGAGTGGCAATGTGTTACACGAAAATAAATCGATTCACTGCATTATGTTGCTACGGGTGCAGTCAAACCGCTCTATACCATGCAGTCGTGATTCCTTTGGCAGAGTCCCACCTAGCTAGTAGCTACATCTAGCTGGAAGCTAGTGGCTAACTATATAGTTACCGAGTACAACTAGCTAGTGGCTACAGCTGGTTAGCTAGGTAGGTCCATCCTGTTAATACCGACTACCTACGGAGCTAGCCCAACTGCCTATTCTACTGCTAAAGGTGAGAGGTCAATGAACTCGGCCATTTTATTTTGGTAATAGAGGTGCAATGGAGATGGAGTCTGTGCCAAAATAGAAAATCAACTGATCTGTTTGCAGTTTTGATGCTTGTCTGTATTACGCTCAGCAGTGAAATATGTTCATAAATTTTCAAACTTGTTTTTAATTATAATTAATTAACAGTTTATAGTGTAAGGAAGCTGTTTTACTGCTGATTAAAAACGATCATAATACATTATTTTAGTTGTTATCCATTTTTTATACTTTTTTATTTTATATTTATTACATATGTGTGTAGACTATGTAGGTATACACATGCGTCTAACATAAGTAATAACTTCTTCAATAAATGTAAAATTATATTGTGATACCATTTTTTAATAAAATTAATACGAAATGTTTTGTAATTTTAGAATATTATTGATAAAAATATTTTTAGAATATTTTCAATGAAAACATATTTAGAATATTATTTATAAAAAAATATTTAAAATGTTAATAATAAATATAATAATAATAATTTTTTTTTTGCACCTTGTTATTTTCATGATTTTATTTATAATTAAGTTTAAAAAAATACAAATATATATTTTTTAATTTTTTAGTATTTTTTTGTCAAATATTTTTACTTTTTTAATTAATTACTTAGCTACGTTTATCACGTATTGTTTACGTTTGTGATTTGTCTATTCTTTCATTAGTATTTTTTGTATTTATTATTTGTTTCTTTATTTTTCATGGTCTCTATAAAACAGAGAGTGATAAATGAGAAACTGTAAAAAATATACATGCGTATTAGAAATAACAAGTAGTATAAGTAAGTAAACATTTGTGTATTTATGATTTTAACAAATACTGATGATAATCTGTATAAAACATGCAAGAAGTGAAAGGTTGATAGGTATAGTATAAAAAATGATGGGAGTAAATTTATAACTATTTTTTTAACTTATCTAATTTATGTACCCGCTAACTGTATATGTACCAGACGTAATGGAACACAAGCGAACTGTAGTGGGCAGCTGATCCCGATCTGCGGAGAAGGCTGGGAGGGGAAAACGCACAACCTATGTCGTTCCCTTGCGAGGGGTGAGAAGACAATGACGACAAGATCTCATTGACGACTTTTGTACTTTGCAAATGTGATTCTGTACAACAACCCAATTCATGCAGAATCATTGCAGAATTGTCCGTGAGACGATGCTTGGTCTGGGTCCAGTGAGAGGCAGAAGTCCGATGGGGGTCCAGGGTAAGCGGTGGTCAGAAAGAAAGAAGACGAGACTCGCAGAGCTACTGCGTTCTGCGCATGTCCGACAAGCACCTTCTCTCTTACACCGCCGTACCACTCGACGTTTTATTCAAGTCATTCATTATCTGAGCGGTCAATGAGAACATGTTTCTCACAGACCGCGTAGCATACATTTACAAAGGGATCGGGAGTTGGGGTCGTTTGCGGACAGCGAAATAATATTTATTATACGACCTGACTCCCTTACAAATTAGACACACTCTATGCAGGTGGAATATAATAAATATGTACATCAAATGGCCGCGTCAAAACATGGTGGGAGAAGCGAACGCGTCCGACATAGTATGTATGAGTGTAGAAGTAAAATAAATAAATATCTATAAATAAACATTATCATTAAAAAATTGTCATTAGGAATGTAAATAAATAAAATAATGCATTAAATGTAGGCATGCTGTAATGCAGCAGACTCCTTCAAATTAACCCACAAATAAAGATTTGGACAGAAATCTGGATTGTTGGGAAATAATATAACTTTCAAAATTCAGTTACATTTTCAGAACCAAAATGTTAGGTACATATCAAATTAGTTCACATTAAAGGAGAAATTCTCACTTAACTTAACAAAGTAAGGCTTCCATTTCCATATAAAAATATTCCTACAAAGAAAATTGGATTACGTCTCAAAGCTTTTATGAAATAAAATAATTATGATATCCATAGAAGAGATAAATTGATAGAAATATGTTGTCAGCGTGTCTGTGTGCCCGAAATAAAGTCAATTTTCAGTCACTTCGGTGAAATTGATCCCAATGACATACATATTCGTTTTGAAAATATGTAAATAATAATTTCTTCGAACGATTGTTATTCATTTTGTGGCGTCATTATTAATAATTGAATTTAAAAATATACTTAATATTCAGCAATTAATAAATATACATTGATATCTCTATATGGTTCGAAAGCGATGGTTTCATCATCAGGAATATATGCACAATATTATATTAGTAATATTGTATTCACTAATAACTGGATAACTGTAACTTAACTTAGTTTGTTAAGTGACAGTTATCCCTCCACTATTGGTTTTAACCTTTTTATGTAGTGTCCGATTTTTTTAGTTTCCAACACCACCGCTATATTTCAAGAAGGTTTCAAAGGAATCATCGAATAAACTGTATTTTTCTGCCATATGTGGAGAAAGAAATGAATTAACAGTTTTTTGACTAAAGAAATTTAAAACAAAAATCGCATTCACGGTTGTAAATGCATTTTTGGTCTTTTCAAATATTTTTTTCACAATTATTATTACGCGGATTATCAAAACTACACACAGCCTACCTTCGTTCTTAGATAATGTACGTCACCGTAATTGGGGTACGTTATGAGGCGGAATATAATAAGGAGGGGAGACCGGCTCCTTAGATCTGGTTACCAAACACGGCTAAAGCCATTTCAAGCAACGTTTCGGTTCTGAATGGCGGTCTTTCACCAGAGCTCTTTTGGCCTGTCTGGGGCCTAGGAGTCAAAAGGTATTATTTTTTTAAATCAGTTTTATTTAATTGGTATAGATCACACGTTTTCTAGGAAATTTCTGCTCAGTGGTGACAGCATTAAAAGTAAAAGTAATTATTATTTCATAAAAGCCTCGGTACAGTGGGTAACGTAATAATACCAGTACCACTTGTACTAAAGCCTACTAAATAAGAGCCTTAACCTTTAATAGTTTGTTCGAGGTACTTCCAGTCCATTTCTCAAGCCATTGTCTCATGAAACTTACGAGTTTCTTTTTCTAGGGTCTGTTGAGAAATTACGCTGAGAATGAACAAAATTTTAACTTTGTCCCGAGTAGTGCCAAGAGTACACTTAGCAAATTTTAGGCACGAGAGGTGAAGATTTAAGTGTACGCTGGACCAAGATTTCAAATACGAAATGCTACTTCAGATTGTGAAAAAGTTTATTTTCAGGCATTATTTTATAATAGTTTTTCTTTGGGGTGAGAACGCAACAAAAACTGTGCGGTAGCATTTGTCGAGGAATCAATTTTACGGTTTCGCATATTTTTTTAGAGTGGCTTCAAAGAACGGTCGATTCAATTTGAAGGAGTAAAACAACAATTGTAATTTCGACGTGTCATCACCGCAGTTCACAAGACTTATTTTTTTTAAGTCTTGCGATCAATTACATTCGGAAGCGAAATTTAATGTTGTTAGATAATTGATTTTTTATGTATTTATCAGTCATTAACTATGTATCAACACATGTTTTAAATTGTGCGCCTTGGAAACTTAGGAAAAAACCAAAAAAATAGAATAAACAATGAATTTGATTAACACCACAACTTTGCTAACCATGTTTCCTTATTTTGACTCCTTTCACTCCACCCTTCCAAATCACCAACCCTACTTAACTAACAAACTAACCATCATGTCGTTTCTCCAAAGGTGTAGGCAGAGAGGACAGACTGCCAAGCTCGGTCTTGGCACATACTCCTTCCTTCATTCAGATTCATACATCGTCTCATACATACTCTTCTGTTATTCTGACTCTTGACATGGCCCGACTCAAGTATTTGGTTCACTTGTATCCCTCGGGCGCCTCCGGCATCTTCTTCGTGCATCCGCTCTACTTGCCCAAACCGTCTAAGCGTCCCTTTCTTTATCTTACTCATTACGTTGACATCGGCCTTCTATTCTTTGCGAATGTCAACATTTTCCACACGGTCTTACCACTCATACGCCTGGTTTTTACGTGTGTTTTTACAACGCATACGCCTCAGGGATCTCATCTTTACAGCATTCAGTTTATTTTCATTCTTCCTCTGCTAGTTTCAAGCCTCTCTGCCATACCCCTTGCCTCACCCGCACCTATCTAATTACTTCTGTACATGCATAATTTTCGTTAGTTTTAAGAACGCTAGTGAATGACACGGAAGTGTGGAAACCGGTAACATATTTTTATTATCACTATTAAGTTACAAATGTACACTGTGAATTAAAACTCTTTAAAAATAAAAGATAATACTCGTATTCATCATGATTTAATATGCAAATGTACATTTTAAAGACTCCGATTTTTGCAAATTAAATATGCTTACTGCCTGTCTAATTTACAAAGGAGGAATAATCGTAATCGTACTTTAATGTATAGAATAATCTGAATAATACAATAATTATTGATAGAATCACCATAATCGTCAACACAATCGAGTGCTTATGGCCGTTCTTCCCAACCCTACTGAACCGAAATTTTGCATAAACACTGTTCAAATGCACAAATACGCTCTTCTCAACGAAATTCTCTTCGATAAAATTTAAGTTCAATTTAGGATATCGATTTTTATGGATTAAATACCGCTAAACAGAGGAATAGTTATAAAAAGTATCAACAGGGTGAACAAATGTGATTTATTTCCGTTTTCGAATGTCCAAAACATGTGTTTTGTATGTTTTAAATAAAACTGAAAAGAACATAACTTATTATTTTAAGCTACATTTTGTCTTGTTTTTCACGGAAGAGAATCGTAAAATGTAAATGTACGAAACGAACAATGTACTTTTGCGATATTTGAAAAGTCAAGCTAACACTTTATTTTCAACATATTTTTAACGCATTCGTTTGTGAAGTATAAAATGTTGGTTTATGTATTAGTTTTTAAAATAAATTATGTGCACAATAAATTCAATATTAACTTATCTCTGTTATTTTTAATGTGATGTCCTTTTATTGCTTATAAAAGTGGGCGGGTACTATTTTATTGTTTATGAAAGAGGGCGGGCACTTTCATAGACAATTTAGGATGTTCTACGATACAAAATACTTAAAAACAGGCAAACAGAGAGTTGCTCACCAAAACACTTGGCTGATCGGTGCCACTGATTTATCATTCTAAAAGTTGGGAAGAACGGCCGTTATTGGCCTAAATCGCACGATCATTTGACGAATCATTGTAATGTCTTTAGTAATTGATATAATCATCATCATTGTATAATTATCTTACCCGCTGGAAGAATTATTGTAATCGTGCCATCATTGATTGAATAACTATTTTCATGCGATTATTAATCGAATAGAAATAAGAATACGTTTATTGATAGAATCGTTGCAATCTTCCAATAATGGTAAAAAACTAATCTTACGATAATTTGTGCAAAAATCACTATCTTTATAATCGGAGCAAGAATTGTTAACCACTAGTATATTTCCACTACCCTTCGGGAAAGTACAAAGTAAGTCAGTGGTCGAGATCATACATAGGTCAAAAGTCAACCATTAATTTAAAAGTTCGGAATTCTACCGCCCGGTTTGAAAGGGCTTTCATGCCTGACCGAGTAATTACTACAGATTTAAGATTTCAATTTATAACTCACTTCTGTCCAAAACGTCTAGTAAACGTTTTATCATTTTATTATCGTGGTAACCTAAATAGTTACTTTGTCCAAAAATTGCCCCAATTTAATGCGACATTCCTAATTATTTTCTGAAAAATAGCCTTGAATTTAAAAGAGCGTTCATACATACGAAGAAGCCTATAGTTTCCCAATTTACTCAGGACAATATCTATTCTGCGCAGAATCGTCGTAAAATTTGTCAAATGACAAATTATTTCTAATTTCCTGTTATTGCATTGCTTAGTTAAATTTTACAATTTCTTAAAACGGTTTTCATTCAATCATTGAAGAAGATAATATTAACATATCCTATATGAACCACGAAACCGAAAAAAACAACAAAAAACAATGTAACAACAGAATACAAAAATAACAGATGCAACAGATACTTTTTTATTTTCTGTTGTTTTTTCGATTTCGAAAAAGTCAATAGATGTCTCATAGAAATAAAAATCGGATAGATATATCCGAGACTCTATTCTCATTGCAATTGTGTTCGGGAAGAACTTTGTAAACATCATTAGGATAGCAGCCGATAATATGGGATTTAAAATGGAGGATAATATTGACAAGTCTTAAACTTGGGGTATGGTATCGGTGAAAATGGCGTAAATTGAACTGGTCTCATTAGCTTAGTGGGTAAAGCGGTTGTTTCGGAAAGACGGAGGTACTGGGTTAGAGTCCCAGATGCGTCTGATATCTTTTTATTTTTTGTTGTTTTTTTCGGTTTCGTTTTTCATCCTGGATATGTTAATATAATCTTCTTCAATGATTAAATTGTAATGGGTTTATAAACTTCAATAACTTATTAAAAATAAATTGAAATAGATTTTTATTCACTTTGTGGCGTCATTATTAATAAATTAATTAAAAATTCTTAAATGTCAAGTATAGATTTTATTTTTTATTTTATTTTCGATAGTTGACATTATTATTTTTAATGTTCATATGTTCCTGATGAAGAAAGCATCGCTCATATAACATGTAGATCTGTGTATATTTATAAAGTGGTGAATCCAAAGTATATTTTTTATTCATTTTTAGTTAAATTTTAGCTTACTTTAGTTTTGCTGAACTTATAACCTACAGTGGCGGGTAGTATTTTTACATCCACACAGTTGTTTTCATGTGGTAACTATTTATACTAACGATACCTACTGTTAGTGAATATTAAACGCCATTTAAAAAGAAATACACATTAATTATACAGTTTTCATTGAAAGCTTATAGAGGACATTGCAGGTATAATATAGAATTACAGTCTGGCTGAAAGAGGTCAAAGAAATAACCTTAAAAACATCATTAGTGAAAGTGAAAAAACATAGAAGACCCACTTAATTAGATAGCATCAAATTAAATAAATCTAGTCCGCCTCAACATAGGACCCATAGGAGTAGGAGTGAGGAGGACTAAGAAAAAAACACAAAATTAACACATACAAAATAATAATAAAAACAAAAAAACTTATTAATATAATAAAATAATTAATTTACCATTTTATATTTTGAAGTGTATTCTGTAAACATTTTTATGCTTATATATAAATAATTGCAAAAAATAAAAAATGAAAAACCCGTCACGTTAAAACACAGTTACACTGTGTTTCACATTGAATTTTTTTTTTCATAAGTGTGAGTAAATATTTACACTTATTTATTTAACTAATATGGGTACAGTTTCATAGAGTTGCTCCAGGCTGCAACCTGGAGCGCAATTCTCCTTATTTTTAAGAAATATTCCTTATCTTTTTCCTTAGGCTTTAAAGACTTCTTGATTAACTGCGGAATTCCGGTGAGACACAGTAAAAATATTCTAAAAAGATTTATATTTGAATACTATGAAATATTTTCAAGTGACACAAGATTTTTAACGAAACTTTTTTTAAGTAATTACATTATATTATAATGCATTTTAATACATTTTTATTTTAAATAGTATGATTAAGCCTTTTAACGAAGAATTTCGTTTTCTAAAGAGGTTCATACCTCAGTAGATAGTAATGACCATTTTGGTCACTAGTTGTAAAAGTGACATTTTCCACCGTGGTAAAGCTATGCCGAGGTGGGTAATTCCATTTATTTTACGAACTCAGTTCCAATTCTGAGTTTAGCCACATGGACTCGATTCCTCGGAATCGTTCGTCGTTCCTTTCGGTCCTCACCGGTCCGCCGTTCCGGAAGCAAAAAACGTTCATATTACACTATTAAATAGTTTCTGACTCCAATAGAGATCCTTCCATTCCTTGAGTGTGAGTTCGGAACGAATGAATCCAGATTTTCGAACTCGGAGTGAGTCCACCGCCTTCGGAATCGGATTCATTGGACTCAGTCCAGCCGGATCGACTCTCCTCTATGCCGCGCGTGCTGTGTATTGCCAAAGATTCTGAACTACCTTGCCGAAAATGTCAACATCTATATAATGTTTACTAACTAATAACTTTTAAAGTAAATAATAATGTAATTGGTAACGTACTTAATATTGAGTTTTCCTCTTGTTAAAACTACGCAAATATTGATATTTTTAATGAATGTAATCAATTCAACGAATGAATGAAATCTTAATGACAGCTGACAGCTGTTATCAGTTGTCACAGTTAAGCCCAAGGAAAAAGATAAGGAAACTTCCTAAAAAAGAACGGGAATTGCGCTCCTGGAATATATACTCTCCAATTTTTGTTTTAAATATAAACATTATTAAACAATTATAGTTACAATCAACACGACTATCATTGTACGGGCATGAGCCTAGTTTGATAGAACACCAAAAAACACGTACAAAATAGAGAAAAAGTAAATTAAACATGATTTACAGATTTTTTACTACAAACTATTTTTTAAAAGGTAAAGAATCTCCGTTTATGTGACCTTATTACAACAATTAAAAATAACTGATGAGTCAGAACTAACTTTACATGCAGTTTCATTCCTGAAATGCTAACGAAAAGTCAATAAACTAAATAATAAAGAGCGTGCAATGCTAAAATCTGTTATTAACACCTATTATTTACACATCACCGCACCCGGCACATGCGAATTCTCTGTTTCTCATATTCAAGCAGTAGGAGAATTTATTGTTTGGGGCTTTATGCAATAAAACCTGTTTGTGTAAGCTCTGTAATGTCTCTTCACACTATTGTTCGGACATATGATGCAAAATATATACAGTTTTGTTATTGAAATGAAACTACTTTGCCATGGAATAAGAATACAAATTTAAATAATGTTTTTGTCTACTTAATGAATTTAAAGATAAAATTAGTCAAGGGATAATAAAATTCAAAAATAAAACAAAATGAAACATATTACTTAAAAATAGTGTACCTGTTATATACATTTTAAATGTCGTTAAGATGGTTATCATTGGCTATTACAAATTAGTTTTAATTTGGAATGACTAGGTTTTGTTTTTCCGTGCATAATTATCTTAACTTGTATCATTGAAGTGAGGTATGAATTATATTATTTTGTTCATTTATTAAATTAGCTTATGGATTATTAGAATAAATAAAAAAATAAAAAAAACTTAAGCTATAAGTACCTACATAAAAACAATATAAATAGATCATCTGTAATTGGCTTCTCCACAGTTTGATAATGCCTTCGAAGGCGAAACAGCTGTCACATATATTAAAAATTATCTAGTAGAACTTTTTTTATAAATAAACTTTTTTTTTTTTAATTAAATAATAATTTTTAATTTTTAATTATTTCATGGAAATTTAAAAACATCATTGTAATATTTAATCATTGAAAAAAATAATATTAACATAACCTAAATGAAACATGAAACCGAAAAAAACATCAGAAAAAAAGATTTCACTCGCATCTAAGACTCGAACCAAGGACCTCTGTCTTTCCTGGACAACCGCTTTACCAACTTTTTTTGTTTGTTTTAGGACTTTTAAATATTTTAACATTTAAATGATTATGTGTACAGAAAGAAGAAAAAAACTTTAAAAAAATAATAACATGATACATAGTTGGCATATAAGTGTAACATGTTAATGATATATATGTGTGTATAATAATGTACAAGTGCATAACACAGAGAAGTTATAAAGGAGAAGGTTTTAATTTGTGTATACTACTTTTTTTTAAAAATAAAAATAGTAATACCCTGATCTACATGATGATTAGTGAATTTCAGAACACTAAATTACATTACGAAATCTATTATTGATGATTTTTTCAAGTATTTATGGATGTACGCCAGGATAGTAGGCCCATTGATACCATAAGCATAAAGTTAGAAATATGCCAATACATTTAAATGCCAATTATCGATCTCTGAAGCGAATGTGTGGTAAAACCATGTATGATCGTGTGAAAAATATTGAGATTCGTAAAGAATGCAAGGTAAGCGTCATGAGCAAGATTAATAAAGGGACGCTTAGATGGTTCGGGCATGTAGAGCGAATGAACGGAGAAAGGAGTGTAAGGAGAATATATGACGCGAATGTGAATGGAAGAAGAAGCCGGGGACGCCAGAGGAAGACATGGCACGATCAAGTGAATCAAATACTTTAGTCCAGCCATGTCAGAAGTCGGAATAACAATAGAGAATGTATGAGGCGTTGTATGAATGTGAATGAAGCAAGAAGTGTATGCCAAGATCGAGTTATTTGGCGGTCCGTCATCTCTGCCTGCCCCTGCGGAGAAACGGCGTGATGGTTATTACACACAATAAAGCTATTTGCAGACCTATTTTTAAATAGTACCAGCTAAAATACCCGGCGTTTCCCGGAGTTATGAATGATTTGTGGTAAAGTTTTGAGGTTGTGATGTGTTACCCCTGTCCAAAATTTCATCAAAAGTACCAAAATTATGCTTTAAGGGGTGGGAAAGGAGGATGGGGGTGGTTTTACGAAATCTCATGTAGACAGTTACTTTCATCTTGTTTTGAATGTCAAGTGTGCAAAATTTCATCAAGCTCGAAATAAAACTTGTAGATTTGTATAAAAAACAAACCAAAAACAATAATAATTGGATTACTTCTTTAGCGCCGTTTTCGTGGGAGGATCACCTCAAGGGCGCTTTAAAATATAATAGATTATTAATGCTACCGGGATTTGAATTCGACTATCCGGAACTATAGATATGATAATTTTTAACAAAATAATAAAAACAAAAATACTCCTTCAATAAATGCAAAATCACTTTGTGGTGACATTTTCAATAAAATGAATAGGAAAAATTTATTCTAAGCCACTATTTGATATACAAATATCAACATGTTTCGGAAGAGAAGATTCCCTCATCGGGATACAAAGCATAATGAGAAATAATGACAAAAATAAACATAAGAACAGACAAACTACAAACAAGAACAAAAATTAACATTGAATTATAAAAGTAGGTAAGTAACTAATTAAAAAGCTGAAAATAACAATTTTTTTTAAAAATTATAATATTATTTATTTCATGTCTTGTTATTTCCTTCATTTTGTTTATAAAGAGTACAGGAACCCCTGTTGCAGAGAACTGTGAAAAACATCCTGAATTGTCTAATAATTAATGAATTAACCTTGTAATTTATAATCATGTAAATAGAAAAGGATAGGTACTGAAACAAATTTTCAAAAAATTGGAAGTCTTAAATAAAATCTGATTTCTACGAAATCAAGTATTCGTATTTCCAACAGTGGAATAATAATAGCCCCAAAGCCTGGAATAAACTGCCACACGTCCTAAGATGGATTTAAAATTCAACAGAATTCAGAGCAAAACTCAAAATTCATCTCTCCGGAAAGTCATATCCATGAATGGTTCAATTGCATAATGTTTCAAATAAATTCCTACTCTTATTTTGCCAATAACCTTCTGATATATTGTATATAATACAGTAACTGCAATATCATGCATGTGCAGGGTTTTCTAGTATTTTGTCCTGTGCGTGCTTAATCGTATCTTCTCAAGCGATAACTTTGTAATTTAACGTTTTAATCTGGAGTGACCTGCCAGGTAAGTATGTTTCTATATCTGTTTGTACAATTATTTCACAGAACTCAATTTGTCTTAAGGATATGAAAAATAAGCTAATACAGTTTTTTCAGGTGATATGTATCTGTCAATTCCCCCGAGGGCGAAGGGTATACATTAGACACAATCGTGACGGGAGAACATCTATCTTCGTCCGCAGCATCCGTCATATTCTTGTTTGTTGTGAACCACTTCATCTCTTATGCTAAACACAGTTAGTCTGGTTTATAATTAGGCATTCGCTAACTGGAAACCGTTTAACTTGTATCAAAATAATAATATAAGAAAGCTTTGACTGCCCAACAGTAACCACCCAAAGACACTGTTCTTTATATACATATATAGAAGATTAATATTATTACATTCGCATGATACGCAAGAAGATTGTAGCGCAATTTTTTCTTCGTTTTTCTTATTTCTCTTCTTTTTTGTGCTTTTCAGATAGATTTAAGGGCGGTAGCAGTCGCTCCTCCGCGCCCTTATTCCATAATCGATATGTGATTGGCGTGGTGAGAAGTCGACTATTTTTAGTTAGGACGAGAGTCGAGGAAACTCTCCTCTTTAAAATCAATAACGTTTAAATATATTACATTAAATATCTTCTTATAAGAAATTAAAAACCTTGACAAGTATAGCTGTTTTTTTTCGTTTGTAAAATAATGTTTTTTTCATCGTGTAGTCATATCTGTCATATCTTGTTCCCAACCGTCTGGAGCCAGTGAGACTATGGCATTCCCTATTGCGGAATGTTGTCAAGCCAAAGGTATTGGGTAGGGGAGGGAGACGAGGAAGAGGAAGGTGGGAAAATATCTGTCTATTCAGATCTGGTCACCAAACACGTTTAAAAGCTATGTCAAGTAACGTTTCAATTCTGAATGGTGGTCTTTCATCAGGGCGATACTGAAATTATCAAGCATTAGAACGCTCGCCTGCCATGCAGGCGGCCCAGGTTCTTCGATTCCCGGCGATTGGCCAATAACAGTTTTTTAGTGTTTTTCTTTCATATTTCCTTTTTTTAAATTTATTTTTTTCAATTTTTTAAATAATATTTTTTCTATTTTTTAAACATGTGGACGTTGATTCTAGAAATTTAGCTTGGATTCCTATATCAAGAAATATTTCTTTAGCGGTATTTAACGAACTCATTTAAAATTTCGAAAACATACGATCTCCTGAAGCTACTGAAACCGGAAGCGTTAATAAAAATAAGACAATCTAATGTGATAGCTACCGCCAGGCTGCTAGTGTCTTGATGGATACTTTAGACACGTTGATAAATCAATTTTTTCAGGTGTTACGAATTTTTATGCTGTTTTTTTTTTAAGGAGTGGGGGGCGCAATCAGCACTAACTGCACAGGGCGCGAGATGTCATGGAACCGGCCCTGGCAGTAGCTGACCCAAAAGCTTGGAACGAACTCTCTTCACATTTGCGAAAGATCAGCTCAACTGCTGTCAGGACAAAACTAAAGACTAGTCTTTTTAAATTATCGTATTCAGAATAACGACCGTATTGCTTTAGCCGTATTTTGATCACTCGGTCCGAGGGATTTAATTTTATATCGATTGATTTTCTCTTCGATTATCTGCTTTTGCTATAATAATTTCTCACACTTTAACTTTCTTATTCTTTACCGACAGCATGAACAGTAATCATACATAACACATATTTGTAAATGTAAATATGTATGTTAGTTGTAAGTCTCTACTTTTAAGACATAGTTGTAAGTCATATGGCTGTATTGTGTATTAAGACCCACTGGGGCGTAGATATGTATTAATTTTAAGTCTTAGTTGTAAGATAGTACCTACTAGTCATAATTGTAAGTCACTAGCCATAAGTCATAGATCTAAGTCACTAGTTTTAAGTCTTAGTTGTAAGACACTAGCTATAAGTCTTAGTTTGAAGTCACTAGCCATAAGTCATAGTTGTAAGTCACTAGTTATAAGTCTTATTTGTAAGACACTATCTATAAGTCATAGTTGTAAGTCACTAGCCATAAGTCACAGATGTAAGTCACTAGTTATAAATCTTAGTTTGAAGGCAATAGCTATAAGTCATAATTGTAAGTCACTACCCATAAGTCACAGATGTAAGTCACTAGTTATAAATCTTAGTTTGAAGACAATAGCTATAATTAATAGTTGTAAGTCACTAGTCATAAGTCATAGATGTAAGTCACTAGTTATAAATCTTAGTTTGAATACAATAGCTATAAGTCATAGTTGTAAGTCACTAGCCATAAGTCACAGATGTAAGTCACTAGTTATAAATCTTAGTTTGAAGACAATAGCTATAAGTCATAGTTTGAAGTCACTAGATTTAAGTCACTAGTTATAAATCTTAGTTGTAAGCCATTAATTATTACTTATAAGTCTAAGTTATAGATAAATTAGTTGAAAAGCGCCCTTGAGGCGATTTTCCTACAAAAACGGTACTATGGAAGTAATCCAATCATTATTATTAAAAGCAATATTATGAGTATTTTCCACTGCGGAACGAGGTTGAAATGCACAACATTTTAGTTGTATATATTATGTGAATAATAAATAAAGGTTTCTCTTTTTTTTATAGCTGTCTTAAATTCATTATTTTTTTAATTATTAATTTGAACACGCTAAAATCATACCGTTCATAAATAATAAATTAAAGGAACCCATCTAATATTTACGGGAGTTTAAAATATTCTACTTTAAATTGATTCCTAAGTGCTTTAAAAGTGGATTCACTTAGGCAAAGGGGAATAAAAATAAATTTTAATGGACTTTTCGTATCTAAAAATCATTACATGAAATCTTTAAAATTTTTTAAGGATTCAAGATGTAATAATTCAAAGTCAGATATACAACTATTTACCTCACAAAATTATCAAAAAATAATGGCTTAGTCCTTTAGGCTCACGCTCGCGAACCTTTTTGTAATGTCTTATTAAAAATCCACAATCCTTAAAATGTATGTCACGCAGATATAACCGTATTAGACTTTAAAAATGTGGGTCGAGCGTCTCTGTCTCTGCTTAGTCAGTTTTTGATTTATTAGAAAAGTCGTAAGCCAAAACTGCTGAATAAGGCACAACATGCTTTTATACAAATATAGGATAGAAATAAAGTTTCATATTATTTGATCGATGTAGTCACGGATATTCTTCGCAAGGCTTGTCCTGATTGTTGGAGTGAGCTAGAAAAGAACTGGAAATAAACATTATATTTATTTACACAAAACAATAGAAAAAAGTAGTCATCCCCTAATTGTAATACAATTCTCATCGAAGTAATGAAGGATAAGTCGCCATCGTATAAGTTAGTGATTGGATTGGTTACTAACTACTATTAATAAATTCAGTCGATTTGTCATTTATTCCTATATTTATAATCACTAAATAATTTACCAATGCCCGTCGATTATTGAATGGTAACAACGTTGTACAACAACAATATCGCCCTCTTAATAACTAACTAACTAACTAACCATCATGCCGTTTCTCCGCAAGGATAGGTAGAGAGGAGTGAGGACGTACCGCCAAACTCGATCTCGGCATATACTTCTTACTTCATTCACATTCATACATCCTCTCATACATTCTCTTCTGTTATTCCGACTTCTGACATGGCCCGACTTATGTATTTGATTAACTTGATCGTGCCATGTCTTTCTCGGACGTCCCCGGCTTCTTCTTCCATTCACGTTCGCTTGACATATTCTCCTTACACTCCTTTCTCCGTTCATTCGCTCTACATGCCCGAACCATCTAAGCGTCCCTTTCTTAATCTTGCTCATTACACATACAGCAGCCTTGCATTCTTTACGAATCACATTTTTTACAGGATCATGCATGGTTTTACCACACATGCGTCTCATAGATATCATTTCTACAGCATTCAGTGTGCTTTCATTCATCTTTCCTCTGCCAGTTCCACGCCTCACTGCCATACATCAGGGTTGGTATCAGCACTCCACTGTGGACTGCTAGTTTCGCCTCTTTGGACAACTTTCGCCCTACTAAAGTACCAATAATTTCAATTGAAACTTTGAAAACATTTAAAAATTTTAAAGTACAAAATATTTAATGATTTAGATATACTGGTTTTCTTAATATTCCTCTATCTACTCTCCTTTCTATAAAATTCACTACAATATTCGATGTAGTGTTCTATTAATTCATTGTTCCTCTAACAATAACAATAGCAGTTGAGAGTTACGTACAATTTTATGCTTACGGATTGCAATATTTGGAGCACAGACATCAATTTAAACGGAAACGGGTTGCTTCTACGACTGATTTTTTGTTTAACAGCTCGGCTGTGGAATGATCTACCGGCCTCTGTATTCCTTCCTTCCTACAACATAGGTTTCTTCAAGACCCACGTTCACTCCTCCCTATCCTCGGGAAGACCTTCCACATAGCATCCCCAAAGATGGCATAGGTCTTGAGAAAAATTATTTTCCTCTAACTAACTAACCATTACGCCGTTTCTCCGCAGGGGTAGGCGGAGAGGACGGACCGCCAAACAGTTCGATCTTGGCATACACTTTTTGCTTCATTCACATTCAGTGGAATAATTGGAAAAAAATATTATTGCATAAAAACGACTTCCTTGTAAAATGTGAGTAAGAAAAAATCACTAGTATCTTTAAATTAATAACAATATATGAAAGTGAAATGGATCCGCTGGGCATCAAATGTAGCAAGGATAGAAGAAACTGACAACAACAAAAAACTCTTTGAAGAAACTCCCCGAGGATTATAGCGCTAAGGAAAATGATTCAAATTAGAACTAGCATTTTTATTTCTACGGTAATGATAATAATAATAATAAATGGATTATATCCATAACGTAGTTTTCGTGGAAAAATCACCTCAAGGGCGCTTTACAACATAATTTATCTAACCTATAACTTATCACTTAGACTTATACAGTATATATTAATAATGGTTTACAGCTAAGATTTAGAACTAGTGGTATACGAGTAGAAACTAACTAATTGAAACTCGTAATTAGTGGCTTACATCTAAGACTTAACTAGCGACTTAAAATTAGTGACAAATATATTTATTTATTTGTAAGAAACGAACAGCTTTTAATACGGATTTATATAAAATGAAGTTTTAAAAAATACATTAATAATAATAATAATGACATCTTTTTGTAATTAAGTTTAACAACAACGAAAATACATGCATAATATAATAATGTTAGTGTACAGTGGTTTATACGGTAGATATATAAAAAATAAAATGGAAAATAATATAATAACGGTAGGTAATATGTACAGAACAGAAATGCATAGTTATAATTTTAAGTTTCACATATCCCACCTCACTAGGCTAGCCTGTGTTGAGGCAGTAATTTTGCGCATTATTTTATAATTTTATAATTCCTATGAATATACACCTATATTAAGATATGATCCGTAAATGGTTAAATCAATAACTTCGAATTTGGGTGAGTCCATCGGTAAATGAATATACACCTATATTAAGATATGATCCGTAAATGGTTAAATCAATAACTTCGAATTTGGGTGAGTCCATCGGTAAATGCCCTATCATTACTTTTCATCCAATTTTTACATTGTGTTTGAATTTTTTTTTGTGAATCAGATTTTTTTATGCTAACTGGAAGAATGTTGAAAATTCTTCTCGCAAAGTACCTAAAATTCCGTTCCCAAAAGTAGTATGAGTTACAGGAATTTGGAGTAAATCTTTGTTATTATATTTGTGTTTTCATTGTTAGTTTTTGACACATGCACAAAAAATACATGTAATGGGTTATCTGGAAATAAAGACAAGAATAGATATCTTAAGTGAATCGCCGATCTATACCCGCATTACGATGATCCGTCGCTCAACATTAAACAGATCAAGGTGGTCGGCTCCCACTGACATTGTCTCCTGGTAGGTGTTAACAACAGCACTTTGACTTTCTCAACAGTAGTAAATTATTGCTCGAAATTGCTAGGGAATTTAGTTTTGGACATGAACCATTAAATTATAGATATACACATAAAACAATGTCATTAAAAATAAATTAATATATTCACGAATTAATGGAAAGGACTATCTGAAACAGGTGAGTTTTTAGTTTGGCTCTAAATTCTGACGGGCTGGTTATGCACCTCACGCTTTAGGGCCGGATACTCCGAAAGCACAATCACTTAACTTAATTTTCGGATCGCGTTTAGGTTCTTTCAACCTTCCGATAGCAGATTATGTCGCTGATCTAAGACTTGACTCCCTTAGACTAGTATTTTCCGGAACGCATAGCTCAGAGGTGGTGGGCCATTTTTTTGATAGCTATGAACACCATCCAGCACAACTTGTATTGAACCCTTTAGGGTACTTCAGCTAGTGAAGATTTCGGAGATGTTCCGAAATGTGCGAAAACTTGTATACCCCCGATGATTAGACTTGCTACTGCGTTGAACACTGATTGCAAATGCAATATAAATCGAAATTTACCTTGCATTTTTAAAATATCCAGCAATCGTTTTATGTTAATATTGCATTGACAGATTATAGTGCTTTTCTTGGAAACGTGAATTGAAATTGACATTAATTTATTTAATAGGAAGAACCCTGTCGTAGTAGCACCTGTTAACACAACTTGCATAGTAGGAACTAATCAGGAAATAAGAATTTCTATATTAATTGCTTTATTAGTAAAATATCCACTGCATAAAACATACTGGCTGATTATAATGGTAGTAGGCACTAGTAGGCAATTTTATTATATTTTCAAACGCTGAATTTATAAAGTATTTTATCCACCATCGCTTCAGCTCCTAAGTGCTAGCCCATTTGAAGATGAAATATCCCATTATTATGAATATTCAATACAAGTGGCATACCAGGCTGCCATAAATTGTAAAGAGAGCAAATAACACCCCATCGCCTATTATGGATTCGGGGTACCCGGTGACCAGCACAATGATCCGACACTACCGATCAATACGGCTCGCAACGTCGCTCCCTGGAAGCGTTCAATTATTACTGAATCCGGAAAATATGTTATACACGATCCCATTTCTGCTACCCGGGTAACATGAATGCCGTTGGGTAGCAAAGTAACTAGAAACCTTCCACTGAAATCCTCAAATATTTATCGAGCTGAACTATGGAACGCTGTTGGGTAAAATTACCTCAACTTTTCTTTGATATAGGCACAGTAATGCTGTCGGAGAAGATAATCATATGAATAGCTAAAAGGGTTTAGAACATTGCGTTGCTTTCCCACGAACATCAATTTGATTACTTCCCTTACAATATTAAATACAGCCTTTTCGTACAGCGTACTGTATTGTGTGGAAGTGCGCCGAAAGCCCATTACTGCGAGTTTTTTTTTGAAGGAACTCGATACTCTTGAAACACTCTTTGGCAAAATTGTTGAATTATCAAATGTACTTGGAATTGGAGGAACGAGGAATGCTTTTATAGGTAGACGGTTAAGTACTGTAAAATACTTTATCTCGAGAGGTTCTCAAACATCTCCATAATTATGTGAAGTGCAAAATTGGAAGTAAATCAGTATATATTATTAAAATGAATCCCTAAAACAGTGTTGTCGTAAGGACCCACTAAGGCAAAGTGCTCGATGGAGGGGAATGTTTTAACTAGGGGAGGAAAATGGAAGGGCGCGCGAGGGAGAAGGGATGCAAAGGTACCGGGCTGGCTTAAAGGTTTTGTAGGTAAAGGGAGGCCTCGTTGGATAGGTCAAGTTTCGAAGGGGTGAATATACGGTTGAACTTGGCATTGTATTTAACAAAGGTACTCAGTACCTTGCTGTAAGGGAGGCTCAATAAGCTGGATCTGCGAAGGATTTACATAGATTTAGTGATTTTTGAGGCGGTTTCTATTATGGGGAACTGTACGTTAGGATGGGTTAAAAACATTATATCGTTCTGTTCGAACCATTAGTGCGAAAAAGTTAAAACGACGTAGAAATAGACCGAATTTTTAAATTTATTATTACTTAAAAATCCACGATCGACAAGTTGTAGTTTGTTATTATATTTGTACTAATGCTTATTTTATTGTTCAATGAAGTAAAATAAATTAAACCGTCAATATTACTATTACAGTTATTGCGCTACTATTTGTATAATCCATATATATATAAATATCAATGTAAGTTTGTTTGTCCTCGATAATAATAATTGGATGATTTGTATAGCGCCGTTTTTGTGAAAAATCACCTCAAGGGCGCTGGAGATGCTTCGATGTTCTCTAAAATCAGTGGACCGGTTTCGCTGAAAATAGAACAGTTTGTTTTTATTAGTGCCTCCATGGTCGAGGGGTAAGGCTCTCGACTACGAATCCGAAGGTCGCGGGTTCAAATCCCGGCGTGCGCAAGTAAATTTTATTTAATTAATTTGTTTCACAAATTAATTAAATAAAAATAATATGTAGTATATTTGCGCACGTTCCAGAATGGAAGATACTCTCAGTATCGCCCTGGTGAAAGACCACCATTCAGAATTGAAACGTTGCTTGAAATGACTTTTAGCCGTGTTTGGTGACCAGATCTGAATAGCCAGGTATTTCCCCTTTTCACCACCTTCCTCTTCCCCCTTCTCCTTCCCCTCCCCAATACCTACAGCCTCACAACATTCCCCAATTGGGAATGCCATAGTCTCACTGGCTCCAGACGGTTGGGAGCAGTTTGGGACTCTTGTGTGGTATTCATATAAAAAAAAAAAAAAAAAGTGCCTGAAAGATTTAAAAAGTAGTTTGAATGAAATCCAATTTGTAAAACTGTTGATATAACGTTTTAAAATTAGTATAAAAAACATTGAACCCGCCGTGTTGTATTTAGGTTAGCCCATAGATATAACACTCTAATTAGCCACAGATTGCATATTAGGCCGGGTACATATCAGCTAATTATTTATATTTATTGTTGTATTACATAATATTGCTGATCTAAACTCCTGTTGACAAGCTACTTGCAGTGGCTCAATGAGTACAAATTCCAATTGTATGAAAAATAATATTAAAAGATAAAAAAAAACAATACAAAATACAGCAATAATATTTAAATGCTTTCCGGTTGTGCAGTGTGCTCGAAAAATAAAAAATAACAAAATTTTGATAAGAAATTAAATATCATCATCATATACTTCCCATGACATTGAGGGAGGATATAACAGGCAAGTTTTCCAATTGATTGATATTAAGTATTCAATTCCGACACTTAGCCCATCAGAGCAAACAAAAAGTTTACCCCTCGCAATCAGGCAGTCGAGATATGTGTCAAACTTGTCACCGAGGCCTCAACAAAAGTATGTGGACATGAACCAAACGGCTACAAGAGATTTATCTCGTTATCAAGATTGGTTATGCCTGATTTTTCCCAAAAGTCATTCAAACTTGTACAAATTGAAAAGAAACAGTAGAAGCAACAGTGTTCCACTGAATCCTAGTCAATTTTTTGCGAACTTGCCAAAATATGTCTTAAACACACCTCTGCTTTGGATGGTTTGTGGAGCCAGTGTTAGTTTCCGATTGTTCACGACCGGAAAACATTGAAGTACTAACGACGTTTTAATTTATTTTACTTTATTGACCCATAAAATAAGCATAACTAACTATTGCATGTCGATCGTAGAAATTAAGGTATTTAAAAAATATAAGAAAGATGTTCATTTTCGTAAATTTCTACAAGCTTTTTGTACGGATATGGTTATGGCGATTCGAACAAAACAACGTAGTATTTTCGACGTATCCTACTGTACGTTATAAAGTTAGTTTTGTTTTTAAAACAGTTTATGTTAAAATGCATTTGAAGACGCGGGTATTCGAAATAAAAAATGTGGGTAAAATATCTCTAAACTGAATGGAATAGACGATATTTTTTGACCGAAAAATTAAACTGTTTACAGTTTGTCCTTGATAAGGAATGATCCTTCAGAAACTGCTCGTAAATTTAAACAGGTATAATACTTAAAAAAGGCTGTTTTATATATTCTATTTACTGCAAACCACGTGTAACTGCTTTTACAGACGTAGGTATATATTTGTCTAGACCGTTTCATTTTCAGTTTCAAATCAGATTGGCTGCGGAACACCCACCTCTTCGTCAGGGCAGATAATAAGTAAACAAACTACCGAAAATATGTGAAACAAAGCTTCTTCTTACTGACGAATAACTGCCAATTTATCGCTTTATTCAATAATGAACCTACAAGGATGGTATTTGTACAAGTAGACAAGGAGTTACAAACGTAATATGAAACCACATGGTTAAGTGAATCTGGTTACTTGAGGTAGATTGCTTGAGTTGGAATAATAGACTAGACCTAGGACTAGATGTAGGATAAGAAAATAATGTGGAATGGGGAGGAAGGTGTGTGCGTCACAGGTGTGTCTCATTCCTCCCTATCTGCCTAGCCCCCGCGAGAATGGCGTAATGGTTTGTGTGTTTGTATTGAAGCTCCCGAAAACACCTGCGCCTTATTGAAAACGGTGGTTTGCTCTATACGTGCAAATATTATGGAGGTCAGAACTGAAATAGTCTTTTTTTTTTTCATATAAAACCACAGGTTCTTGATAAAATTAAATCAAATACTTGTTAATATCTAACTAATTAGATTTTAAATTATGACCATACCTTTATTTACAGCCCCTAAAACGAATATTGAAACTTTTCCGTCCAGCGTTATTACGCAGATTCAAAGCTCGTGAGGGTTGTTAATTTTTCGTTCTAAACGATTTATCCCTCAACACTTTTACAGTTCACGTCACATGAAAAAATAAATTCTGTTTTTCGTTTGTTTAAATGTGCGTAAGTTGATGGTTGTTTAAATGTGCGTAAGTTGATAGTTGTTTAAATGTGGTAGGATCTGTGAGAGATTTTTACTTTGGTTTTTATTTATATTATAAAATTGCTACAGCGCCCATGAGGTGATCTTTTGTTAAATTCATTGTTATTTATTTTTAATATCCAACATATTTTACATGGGAGTAATATTAAATGTAGATATATCACTTATTTATCAGAAAAACTGCTAAAACTAATTTTTCTTACAAACAGCATGATATTTCTATCGTTTATGTCAAGAACATAGGCAATGCGCGTTATTTTTCAATAGTGTTTTTTTATTTGCGAATCAGTAAGAATTTTAGGAAAGGTTTGTAAGGACCTACCTATTCATATCTGGTGACTGAAAACCAGTGGTGTTCAGTCCATAAGGCTGAAAAGCTGTGTCTACCCTAAAAACGAATAAACGATCAAATAAATTACTTTGTATTCGCCACTTTATTAATATATTCATATCAACATGTTTCGAAAGCGACGCTTTCCTCATCAGAAATACATAAAATACCATATATTAATAGTATTTCATATATTCCTGATGAGGAAGGCATCGCTTTCGAAACATCTTGATATTTTTATATAAAAAAAGTGGTGAATATAAAGTAATTTTTAATTATTTTTTTTAATAATGATGCCACAAAGTGAATACCAATCTTTTGAAGAAATTATAAAATAAATTGTCATAAAAAAACATGCATATTAAAAAACCTATTGTTACGTCATAATTCCATTTTACCCAAAGAGGTTTTTTTGTGACTTTCAACCAGAAAGAACTGAGATGACTTTCAGCGAAATAATTTATTTGTAAATCTAAGACGTCCGGGATTATTCAGGATGATGTACTGGTGAAAATCAGTCCCTGAAAGCGATCCTGCCCTTGGTTAAAGAGTAATGCACGCCACTGCTAAACACAGTGAAAGTGTTTTCAAGCCACCCTTCAATTGGTACTGAGATATTAGTTGGTCATATTAATTGTTTTTATGCTTAATTCTTAGAACTCTATTTTTATTCTTTTTTAAATTTAATGTAAATCAATGTAATTATTAATGCAAGTATTTGAGTTCTTTTTTATTATACTGACCGTTGTTTCGGTTTACAAGGTCATTTTCAAACTGTGGGTAGGCCACGATGCGACGACTTACTTATGTGATTTTATTTGCGCCAACCCAATTTTAATTTGGACGGAGTTTAAAATGATTATTATAGGTAAAACTGATTTAGTTAGGTTCTACCGATAATAAATAATTTTAAACATCTCAAATTTAAAAAAATAAATTAATTAATTCATTGAATGATAATTGATTATAAGTGAAAGAAATTATACACTAATACTAAGACTAAATATATTGCAGTTTCAGATGTACAAAGAATCTACGCTTGTTCCATACTTACGAAGATAGATCGTTACGGCAAGTTCTCACCGCGTTTAAAATATATTCAGTGGTGGTGTTCCCCGTTCGCAAATGTACCGAATAGTTCCTGACGGCTTTAACCGTAGCGGAATGCCGCGGTATTAACTGCAGTTAAACTTAAATACGGATAACTTCAGCCCGGTTTTTGAACCCTGTGGGACGCCGAACGCCTTGCTTTGCGGCTAAACTTGAAAAAAAAGCACTCAGCATGCATTTAATTTCAATGTTGTTCGGGGAGAGTGTGTTGAGCATTCTGCATTAAAATGTTGCATAATGCTTTTAGTTGGTGTTTCCAAAATTTTAAAAAATGTTACGTAATTAACTAAGGTAGGTTTGTTTTTTTGTTGTTTTTGTAGCAAAACCAGGGCTTTTAAAAACTTTGAATTCTGCAAGAACGAAAATGAATGGTGATAATTTTGAGAGATATAATAAGAATATCATGATCCTAGGTCCAAGGCAAAGTGTAGCGGAAGGAACGTGGATGACGAGAGTGATTAATAAATGCGGGGTACAAAATCAAGGGCAGCAATCTCTCATAATCGTGTTTTTGAGAAAAATGCAAAAACTTGTAAATATTCATTCGGATTTCGTCGGAAGCTGAAAAAAGTACATCATACAGTATTTTGGTATCTGGGATTATTTGCATCCTTAAATTTTGTTTAATGCAAATCTATAAAAAGATGAATAACTTTTTAATCCGGAGATTTCCGCTTTTGCTTCATTGGAGATTACTATGTTTGCTACAAAACTTTCCAAAAATCCGCCATCCTTGTTTTGTGTTGATTGGCTTCAAGGAATATCCCCATATCCCAACAAAATTTCAGATATTGAACAAATTTAAAATATAATCATAAAAATGTTTTTATGTTTTTTTTTTTTTTTTTTTAATTTTTTAATAATTTTTTTTTTTTTAATGCATCAAAATGTTTTCTAGATATTATTATTTATGGATTTTGTTCCCAACAGATTTCAGATATAACCCCAGGCTTGCGGGTGTCTTCAGATGACATTGGGGTTGGGTGACAATCCATCTTCAATAATTCTCCAACGCACTTTTACATACTTTAAAACGTAAAAAAAACATAGAAAAATCATCGTCAACTACCACTTTAGTGTGGAGCGGCTATCATGTCACGTGGCACATCCTTTGAATATGATTGGTCGAAATAGAGATTGCTGTGTTTTCTTTTGAAAGAATACGGAGATTGCCATCTTTGATTTAATACGTACCTGTAAACGCGGGTTTTTCCTTGAAAAAGCTGAGTTTGGAACTAACCATTCAATTTAGTCGGTTCACTTTGAATCCCTATGGAAATACATTCGCAATTTTTCAGTATTTTGGAGATTGCCGCCTTTGCTTTTCTATCCCTCAAATATATTCACTCACCCATCAACTCCCTTATAACCAGTATTGTAAGAGATAATCGAATAGCATGGATTTGTTATTATTTTTGCCAAGTGGGTGAGGACAGTAGTCATTTAGACGGCGTAGAATCGCCGAAATACTTCCCAACCTTCCCTTACTCATCTTCTCCAACTCCCTGTTATTTTCATCCGTACAACAAACCCCATTAACGAGGGCTTAAAGTCAAGCGACATTATTTACAATACTACAACTTTACAGGAAACTTAACACTTTACCCTTGCCTCATATTTGATTCGATACCGGTACTCGCTATTTCGGTATTCCGTATGCAAAAGCCGAGGAGTATAAAAAAAGTTAATTGCAATAATTGACTCTATCCCCCTTTTCGTGTAGCTATTTGTGAAATTGTTATTACGATTTTTATACTTTAAATTGAATAAAATCTGCATATTTTCCGAATTTATAAATTGTGAAAACCAACCACGTTCACGAACGCATCGAATGACCGTATCCGCATTTGGGTTAACAGACTCCGTAACGATATCAAAGTGTTTCGTTGCACCGTGCTGAATATGGCGTGTTCGGGCATTGCGTTTAAATTCCCACGAAAAATTAAGTGGATTAGCTCAGTTCGCAGTCAGAATTTTGGGCGGAGGGTAATAACTTCGCAAAATATAATATCTATCGTGGATTAAGCTGTCTGCAGATTACATTTCAGTACTTTGGTATTTATAGAGTGAAATGCTTACCTAAATACACCAAAGGCGATGCATATTAAATTTTCAAAATAATTAAAGACAAAAGTTGAATAAATAGAACAACACTAAAGAGATAAACCGATTAAAATGTAAATTGGGCGTGTCCGTGAGTACGGATTAAGCTCATTTTCTTCTTACTTTACATCCTAATAAAATCATCAAACATTTTCAAAACCAAAATTCTCTATTTATTTATTAATCTTAAAATAGTTCCAGTTCATGTGGTCTAAGATTAACTTATATATTTTATCATTTTAATTTACATATTGCTTATTTCTTTCTTATTACATACATAATGTTTACATCTTACTCTAAAAATCCTTAATCTGGGAACATTTTTTTATTTCACTGGGAAGTAAGCTATTTGAATGTCTTTATACAGTAAATTTTGTGTTTGGAATTTTTTTTAAAGCTAATATCTTCTTTCCGTCTAGTACGGTGTATGTGGAAGTCTTTATTGTAATGTAGTTTGTGTCTAACGTAAGCTAGTAGTGAATTGTTGAAAACTTTATAAATTAAAATGTTAAAGAAAATGATTTGTTTAATGCTCATTATACCTAATTTGTTGAGCATTTTTTGTATTGATATACGTTTATTACACTTTAAAATTTGTCTCATTGCATTCTGGATTATTTTGAGTTTTTAAAACTGCCTACATTACTTAGACAGAGAACACTATAGCAGTAGTCTATGGGTGGTGCAACAGTTGTTTTATAAATTAGTAAACTCGTTTTGTTAATGAAATTTTTCCTAATTCTTCCAAGGAAAGACGCCTTTTCAGCCATTTTTTACAATTCAATTGGCATTTTGTTCAAGAGTCATCTTGAGTCTAATATTTTTCCGAACTACTTATTTACCTTTTTCGAGTTTTTACCATCCATTATTACTTGATGATGTTAATCATATTATCGGTTATCAATTATCATTGTTTTTGAGATGATGAGTTTAAGTTTGTTAATTTTAAATCATTTGGAAACATTGTTAAGATTATCATTGATCTTCTCAAGTACACTTTTATAATAGTTACCCGCAATATAAATAAGCGCATCATCCGCAAATAATTTTATCTTTCAGTCTTTGAGGACTTACGTAAATGATTAATAAAAATGGTTCTAGTACGGACCCCTGTGGTACTCCTAATTCATTATTTAAAAGTTCTGATGTACACATATTCACTCTTGTGACTATAGCTTATAACTTCAGTAGTTTTCTTTAACCACTTTAATGCCATTCCTTTAACTCCAATTGCCTTTAGCTTTTTTATATTTAATTTTCTGACTATAGTTTCGAAGGCTTTTTTGAATACCAGAAAAACAGCTATTACATATTTATTTTCACCAATTTCCTTTTTTAATAATTTATAATTAAAGTTTAAGCCCTTTAATAAGGATTCCTGCTTCTAAATCCAGATTTTTCATTACACAATATATTATTTACTTCCATTTATCTAGTTAATTGCTCCTTTCCAACTATTTCCAGTAATTGTTCAAATATACGTAATATTTTTTATGTTTTTTTTTTGGGAATTGGTATTACTGTCCATGTTTTCCATGATTGTGGAAAACTTCTAGTAAAAATGATTCATGAGTAATACTCAAAAGTAAACTTCCAATAATAGGCTGAATATCTTGTATAAGATTGCCAATTATGCCATCAGTGTTGGATTTAACTTTAAAAAATTTAACACTTTGTTGAAGTCGCAATTCGTTTTTTTCTGTACATTGAAAGTGCAATTCTCTATTATCGTTATGATGTGAAATTTTATTTTATGTGTAATACTCTCATTTCGTTCTTGCCAATCTCCGTTGTTAAAATTTATATCTGAAATAATCTCATTAATTTGTTTCACACTTCTTATACAGTGTTTATTACATTTACTGACGAGCTTGAGTCCGTCTATTCCAAGAGGAAATAGCATATTCTCATCTATTTTGTATACATCATTTTTTCTATAGAATTTATAGTAGTCCACATTTTCTGTGGACCTTCCCTTTCAGTCTCAATTTGTGTCTGAAAGTACTCATTTTTTTATATTTTTTAATTAAATGGAGTGTTTGTTTATATAACATTAGAATTTCTTCCAATCATCGAAATTTTGCGTTATTTCGGTAATTTTATATAACCTACATATTTAAAATTGCATATTTCATATACAATTAGTCTAGATACCTTTTATTAATGAAAATGTTTGTTTTTTTTTCTTCTCTGGTATAATGTTATCTCAAATGTTTTCGACATTTTAAAGAATTTTTTCTACCTTTAAATAATATTGAAAATTTAATTTGATCAAATTTGGTTAACGTTCACTAGATCAAAGTAAACTAGGTCAAAGTAAACTAGGTCAAAATAAACTAGGTCAAAGTTAACTAGGTCAAAATAAACTAGGCCACAGTAAACGACGTTGAAGTAAACTAGGTCAACGTCAAATAGGTCAACGTAAACCAGGTGAAAGTAAACTAGGTCAAAGTAAACGAGGTCAATAAACTAAGTCAAAGTAATCTAGGCCAAAGTCAACTATGTAAAAGTAAACTAGTAATATATATATATATGATTATTGTAATCATTATGTTTTATTACAGATACATTTTTTCTCTTATTTTATGTATTATGGCTAATTTTAATGTGTTATTATTGACACTTATGGAACGTATGGGATTGCACTACAACAGAATATTTCATGAAATAATTAAATATTATTATTGTTACTTGCGCAGATATTAAAAATAAATCTGAACCAAACCTTTTTTTAACAATTTGTTTTTTTTTTTTTAAATATATTTCCACCCCCTACCATCGATCCCTAATCAACTAACTTCTCGGTAGTCAACAATACTAACCATTACACCATGAACTGTTGAAAGAACGGTGGCATGAATTCAATTTTGTACTCATACGTACTGAAAATCAAAATAAAGAGAATTTTTGATTTTTAAAATTAGATCGGAAATTAGAATTATGTTGTTTAATATTCGTAGCATCAGATACTTGGGACTTGTTATCACAGACGACCTGAAGGATATTGAGGATGTGGAGAGACAAATAAGAGCAATATCCGTTAGAGCAGGTATGCTGTCAAGGCGTTTTTACCTTTGTAGCGCAAACGTCAAAATAATGCTGTTCAACACATTCTGCACATATACGTCATACGTCAGAACTGTGGGTGCATTACACTGCATCCCAAAGCCAAAATATAAAAGTCACCTTCAATAATGCATATCGCCAACTATTCCGTCTACCAAGACACTGCAGCGCTGCAGAAATGTTCCTGGAAGGACGAGTGCACTCTTTCACGGCACTTCTCCGTCACCGCATGGGAAGCCTATGGTGCAGAGTATGTCAATCCAAGAATACCATCATTACTGCCACGGCTACGTGAATGGAGTCTACCTTGATGGAACTTTGGAAATGGGAAACCACCATAAACTTATTAATTTTATTTTTCTCTCTTAGAGAATGAATTTATTTTGCATATTTAACTGAGTAATCTTTTTCTATGTATTTTTTTTTCTACATCTCAACCATCTACCATTTGGGCATGTAGAACGAATGAACGAAGAAAGGAATGTAAGTAGAATATACGACGCGATTGTGAATAGAAGAAGATGCCGGGGACATCCGAGAAAGACATGGCACAATCAAGTGAATCAAATACTTGAGTCGGGCCATGTCAGAAGTCGAAATAACAAAATAGAATGAATGAGATGTTGTATGAATGCGAATGAAGCAAGAAGTGAATGCCAAGATCGAGTTATTTGTCGGTCCGTCCTTTCTGCCTACCCCTTCGGAGAAACGGCGTGATGGTTACTTAGTTAGTTCTTTTCTTTTTTTCTTCCTTATTTTACGTACCTATTGTTATTTATTTGTTTGTATTATGTACACTTATGGAACGTATTACATTGCACTACCCCTGCATACCTTCTGGAATAAAGTACTATTATTATTATTATCATTATTATTGATTTAAATTTTTAGAATTTGTACTTAACGTACTCCGTACTCATATTAAAAACGAAATTTTATTGTTTAATTATTATTAAAGTAATTTTTGTTTATATATACATACGTATCTTTATTTTCATATCTATATCTTTACAAGGTTACAAATTAAGCGAGTTTTTACTTAAAAATAATAACTGTTTAATACTAATAAGATTGTGAAAGAAAACCAGATAAAACGAAATATAAACATTTTACTTGTTTATTTATTTTTTTTTTGTTGGGAGAAAAAACCATATTTGTATTAATAAATGAATGTTGAAGGTAAGTTAAATAAAAATGATCAGTTAAATAAGAAAAAGAAAATGGCGAAAATATACAATTATAGCAGTTGTAACATTTTTGTATGCGTTTAAAGAAGATATGTTTGGACGTTTACATTATGTACATTAAAATTTGAACATTGTAATTATAACGCATTATAAAACCGTTAATTTTTATCGAAATCGAATATAAGAATGAATCCAATCATTTTTTGGCCGCGATAGGTTAAATTAGTGTACTCTATTCTGTTTGAATTGGTGAGATTTCTTTTGTTATTATGAATAATGAAAAAAATAATCGAAATTTTTGGATTCGCAAAAGCAAGCATTACTCGTATAGTATATAGAACTACCTGTACTTCTAAACAGCATGTTTAGCTTAGTTACCAGCAACAATACTCGTATGTTAACATGCCTCCGAGTAAGCGCGCAGTAATACGAGTATTCCGATTCAACCTTCGCTGTTCCACTGTAATATTTTTGGGAATTTAACTATATTCCAAGTTGCGAAAGGTAATTCCCACTTGTAAGACTTTATGTGGACGTTGGTACCTTTCTCGAGGCCACCCGTAAAATCATTTCTCGATAAGCCCCTCAGCCATTCAAATAATTTATCCCCGCTGAAAGTTTGTGGTAAACGAGGTGTGGAAGCTACTTACGGTATACTCGTCACATCAAGAGCAGATTTGTAACTGAAAAGAATTGTATTATTTCGCCAAAAAATGTATTTTATTTCGTGTTGTTACATTGAAATTGCCTTTCTTTGTATGTGACTTTTCCTGGTTTTTTATTACTTGGCTCATTAAGTTCTCATCCGACTTCAACCTAAAATCTGTTGACGCAAATTCAGAAAATGTTATTGAGATACGCTTGTCATTTGATTTGTTCGCTGGAGAGTAAACCGATAGAAGTGAGTTGTGGGCGTGACCGTCTGCGAGAAGTGAGCTAATTTTTTTCATACTTCATGCAAAATTAATCAAACTTTTTCAAATTTATTTAATTGGTTTGTTTGAGGCATCGGATTCAAAAGGCTTTATGTAAATTGTCAATTTTCTTTAAAATTGAGGATTTATGTAAATTGTCAATGCTCTTTAAAATTGAGGTTTTATGTAAATTTTCCATTTTCATTCAAATCAATTTTCTTTCAAATTAATGTATATAATACTTGAAAGTTAACTATATAACTTTTCAGTGGATTTATTGAATTCCACATAATTCCTACTGAATAGATAATACCTGAATGTCTTTCATGTAGATTTGGAAGGAAACCGATCGCCAATGACTCAATACCTTTTGGTTCTAGTCCATTTAGCACGCGCTGTTTCTCTTACACTGCGTTACATCGTATATCGCTATTAAATCGATCCAAATTAAAAATTCGTAATGATGATGAGTATTTATGTATTTGAAATTTAAGCTAAGAATTCGTTTAATTTTATTTTATTTATTAATTATTAACGTTGACGGGCTTTTAACTAACTAACTATAACGCCGTTTCCCCGCAGGGGTAGGCAGAGAGGACGGACCGCCAAACAACTCGATCTTGGCATACACTTCTTGCTTCATTCACATTCATACAACGCCTCATACATTCTCTTCTGTTATTCCGACTTCTGACATTGCCCGACTCGAGTATTTGATTCACTTGATCGTGCCATGTCTTCCTCGGGCGTCCCCGGCTTCTTCTTCCATTCACATTCGCGTCATATTCTCTCCTAACACTACTTTCTTCGTTCATTCGCTCTACATGCCCAAACCATCTAAGCGTCCCTTTCTTAATCTTGCTCACTACGCTTACATCAGCCTTGCATTCTCTACGAATCTCAACATTTTTTACTCGATCATACATGGTTTTACCACACATTCGTCTCAAAGATCTCATTTATACAGCATTCAGTCTACTTTCATCCTTCCTCTGCCAGTTCCATTCCTCACTGCCATACATCAAGGTTGGTATCAGCACTCCATTGTGGACTGCTAGCTTCACTTCCTTGGAAAACTTTTTGTTTGCGATTACGGGCTTTTATATTTAAAAAAATATTTTACCTAAATTAATGCACGACACAGAAAGAAAAAAAGTTGCACATTTTAACACAAAATAAACATAAACACAAAAAAATACTTCTCATCCGTACTAGATATTTACTAAACCTTTAAATAAAAAAATAAATCATTTAGTTTGGATGGGTATTTTGGCCTCCAATCCAAAATTCAGTTTTGTATCAAACAGGCACCGCAGCCCTTCCCCTTAAACTTTCCATATTTGGAACTGAAATAGGTACCAATGTGTTAAGAGGATCGCTGTGTTGTTGTGTGTATATTAAACCCCTGATCGCTAAAGGATGCGGATGATATGAGAGAAAATTTTTAAACGATGAGATTTCTAATTTAAACAGATTAACTCTATTTAACACAAGTCACAAACGATTTTATCAGAAAGGTTTTTATAAAAAATACAACTACAAACGTCACTAGAGGCCGAATGCCGTTGGTTTTCAAGATCGCTCTGTCGGTAAGATATAAAACCAACGCGCGAGTGTCTCAGTGTTGCCAATAGATAAATATTGCCAGTCTTTAAAATTACGTTATGAGTAGTTCCTCAAAAGAACAATATTTAAAAAAATAAATGATATTTAGACAATTGATAAAGTGCTTATATAAAATGTATTGTAACAATCAATAGAAATCTGTAGTTGAAATGTACGTTATTTATTTATTTCATTCTAAACAATGTACATATTTAACTGTTATTACTTATTTATTTTCAATAAATCGAATGATTTTTATATAGCCGTTTTCGAAAAAAAAAACAACCTTAACAACTTATCCTTAGGTTAACATAATTAAGGGTTAGGTTAGGTTAGATTTGGTTTGGTTAGGTTAGTTAGGTGTGGTTAGGTTAGGTTTGCTTAGGTTTGGTTTGGATACGTTAGGTTAGACTAGGTGAGGTAAGTTTAGGTTAGGTATGGTTCGTCAGATCAGGTTAGGTTGGACCAGGTTAGGTTAGGTTAGGTTTGGTTCGGTTCGTTTCGGTCAGGTTGACTAAAATGTGCGTGAATCTTAAATTAGATTCACCTGCTTCTTGCTTGTGCCACTAGTTTCCGGACACCATGTAAGTGAATGAAGGAAGTTAAGCTCTTGTCAAAGGGATTAGGTGAAACGTGGAAGATAACACGGTTGTCATATGCCAAGTGATTATAAGAGCTATGCAGATTGCAGTCTCCACATAAATAATAATAATTACCGTAATAAGCGTAACCTGACCTAACCTAACCTAACCTAACCTAACCTAAACTAACTTAATGTAACCCTCCATTCCTCTTCTTCGTCAAATTCACCTCCCCCTCTTCAGCTTCACAACAAACCCCATTAAGGGATGCCTTTAAGGAACCCAGACATAATATTAAAAAATCAATTAAAAATAATAAAGGAAACATGAAATAAAACAAGCCGAATTTAAATATTAACATTATAATCGATTTGAAATTCTACTGATATGACAGGTTACATTATTTGCAAACAAATAAGTATCGTAAAATACAAAAGCAAAGCTGCCTTATAATTGACTGTTCGTTAGAAGTTTCACAGCTTCATCGGAAAATCCACACAATAAACCTGTCTAAAAGAGGACATAGGAAAGTTCCACAGCAGAGCAAATTGCCTTAATTGGTTCTCACACATATTTATAACCCGCGCTATATCAAAGTGTACGCATAACAAAGGTCGCAAGTTACGGCACTGTTTGACATTTCGACGATTTAACCCCTTGTTTTATAATAGGGGTAGGAAATAACTATACAGTTCATTGCTATATATATATATACATGTTACCGTAAAAGCGAGGAAATTGGTAAATTTGGGGTTTATAAGTAAATCCTGGCATAGTTGTGAACGGTGATTATATGAAGCAAACTGATGAGTGTGTGTATTTTGAAAGAAACAGAAAGGTTTATGAGGACATTGAAAGAGGATGATTGAAGAAATATTTATTTAGAGTGCTGAAATGACGCTTTGCAGTGACAGACCGAAATTTCCATTTCAGTTTCAGCCAATAAACGAATTTTTCACGAAGATTTCAGTTTTAGCCAAAAATTAGCCGAAACTTTACTGTCACAAATGCATAGATTTCAATTACTAATGTTTATAAAAAAGATAGTGATTATTCTAAAATAATAACTTAAATGTTATTTTAAAAGAAGCTTTTAGGTAAAACTTGCTTTGAAGTTCAGAGTTTAAAGAGTTGGTAATTTTCAAATTTTGTTTATTTTTGTCAAAGTTTATCGTTTAAATAATAATTATTTATTGTATTGCCATTATCAAACATAAACATTATTAAAGACTAGACTGCTTTGTTTACTACAGATATTAATTAGTTGTACGATCTTTTGTATTTTTGTAATTCCTTAAAGAACCTATAGTGTACACTGAAGAACTGTTACAATGTAACAACCAACCAAAAAGCACTTAGAGTATACTAATTTACTTATATTAAAGTATTTTGTTTCATTATGCATTTTAACGCCTAATTTTGGGGTTTGATGTTTTATTAACTTATTTAAAGAAGTTTCATGGTCTGTTTCGGTCGAAACTAGAACAGATGCCGAAATTCGATTTCAGGTTTCGGCTAAAAATCTAGTTTCGATCGGTCACTAACCGTACGAGACGTGTGGGACCCGCATAAGAAAGAGATTGTAAATATTTAGGCACTGGCTTACAGGGACCCACGACTTTTGTGATATGTGAATCCCCTTGAGAAAGGCGTTTGGTAGTTTTCCAATGGAGATATTGTCTCTCTGAGTGTACTTGACTTATGGCACCAGGTAGTATGGTCGGTCACTGAGGTAGCGGGTGATGACGTCAGCGGTTTCTGGGTATAGAAGACTGTTCTTGTCTGGTAGCGGCAGGTTGAGGTATCCAAGGGAGGACATGTTGTCCATTCTGCGGTTGAAATAAAAAGAGGGCACATACAACATTGCGTACGCTATTTATAGCGCGAGTATTGGTATTGCACGTGTTGTGCAATCGAATAGATTGCATTTGTGGTGCAATCTCGGCTCGGTGGTTCAATAATTTATATTTGGTTATATAGAAATAAGTTTATCGGCTTTAATTAATCTACTCTGTGGACACGTTCGATACAGAAACATTTTGATGGTTTGGACGTATGTTCCGATGGATGGGAAATAAAGTGTAAGAAGAATTACTAAGAGTGTGTATGAGACAATGTATGAATGCTAATGCAATAAGAAATGCGTGCCAAGGAGTGGTTTGACGATTAATTCCCTCTGCCTACCCATGCGTAGAAACGGCTCAATGGTTAGTGAGTTAGTTAGTTCCTAGCATTTAAAAACACCAATAATTGATATAAGTCTGAAGTCACAGTTTCCAAATATTGTTGAGATTTTCCTAGCTAACATAAACATACCTTACTTAAGCATTTACCAAAGCGGTTGTATAAAAAGCGTAATTAGATTTGTAAAAGCTTCCATTTCAAACTTTTACCAATCATTTGTTTCAGTAAATGATAGGATTTACTTGTAGCTAAGAGAGTCAAAGTATCTTGGATCTTGCCCACTATAGGCTCAGATAGATCAACGCATATTTCGAACTACGAAATATTGATGGTAAATGCCGAGATTTAGCGGTAAACCTGATGATTTACAATTTTTCGGCCTTTGACAGTAACATTTTTGATATTTTGTACAATGTCTCTATGGGAGGTTTTTTTCCACCTCAGTTTATTGGGTAACAGTACCGCATAGTGGGGGATGAAATCCAACCCCTTGTCGCAATGCTTTGTTTAATGTGTACAGGGCAGGGTAGGTATTGAAGGGTGGCTTTGTTTACCTTGCGGCAGACGGTAAATATCTCAGCTCTAATTGCGATCTATACATTTTACTATAAACTTTCTTTCTTCTTGAGATGTATCTGTGCGCGAGAGGAAGAAGGGAATGAGTCAAAATGTGAATTATAATGAGATAAGTACAGTCAACCTTCTGTCCTTGCCAAGTTTTTCAAATATGATGAGTACAGTCAACCTTCTTCTCTTGCCAAGTATTTCAAATATGGAATAAGATTACATGTCAATGGTGGTCTTTCACCGGGACGATACTGAAAGTATTTACAACCCTAGAACGTGCCTCATATATACCGTGCATTTTTTAATTTAATAAATTGTGAAATAACACAAATTAATCAAATAAAATTTCAATTTATTTTTTATAACTTATTGAAGTTTGTAAACCTCATCTCTGATGCGACTAAAATCTTGTTATTTTCTGTTGTTTTTTCGGTTTCGTGGTTCATTTGTGATATGTTTATATTATCTTCTTCAATGATTAAATATTACAATGAGGTTTACAAACTTCAATAAGTTATAAAAAATAAATTGAATATTTCTTTCCAAACTTGTAAAATAAGTCAATAGATGTCTCATATGAATAAAAATCGGGTAGGTATATCCGAGACTCTATTCCGATTGCAATTGTGTTCGGGTAGAACTTTTCGATCATCATAAGGATAACAGCCAATAATATGGGATTTAAAAATGGAGGATATTATTAACAAGTCTTGAACTTGAAGTATGATATCGGTGTATATGGCGTAAATTGAACTGGTCTCATTAGCTAAAGCGGTTAACCCGGATAGGTAGAGGTCATGGGTTCGAGTCCCAGATGCGACTGAAATCTTATTATTTTCTTTTGTTTTGTCGGTTTCGTGGTTCATTTGGGATGTGTTAATATTATCTTCTTCAATGATCAAATAAAATTTACTTGATTTGAATCCGCGGCTTCCGTAGGATCGTAACCAATCAACCACTAGATCTGAATGTCAGGTACTTCACAACCTTCTTCTTCGCCATCTTCTTCCTTTCCCCACTCTCTTCAGCTTCACATCACACCCCAAATAGGGATTCCATAGTCCCATTTGTTCTGGACAAATGGGAGCAGTTGTGACTCTTGTGCTGTACTCAAGTAAAAAAATAATGTTATTGACTTCCATCGATTTCTCGATACCTCGGGTTTAATTTGGAAATCATTTCGCAAGTTTTACCTTTTCCGCTACAGATAAACAAGAAAATAAGTTTATCTGTCAGCATTCGTCTCAGATTCGGGAATTTTGTCGATCAATGTTATTTAGTTTTGAAGGGCGGCGATGAATCAAAATCAGACGGAATACGAAAGCGAGTGAAAAAGTTTTATTGCCTTCTCCAATTTTTCGTATTATCGGGATCATTTTACAAACCCTTATTATTATTGCTGGAATTTATAAATATGCTATAAATATCAACAAGCAAACACAAAATATTGTTGAAATTTTTTTATTCTGTTTTATGTGTCTTCAAAATCCGTTCGTTGTTTAATCAAAAATTTCAAAAATTAAAAAAAAAACGAAGAAACTTCATTTTCACATTTTTACCACACAAGACCGAACCAAAATGACATTATGAAAATTGCTAAATTTAAAACTTTTGTAATATATAATTCAAACTCAAAAAAAAAATAGAAAAGTCAAATGATTTCAAAATTCAAATCAAAACCTGACTCAGAGAAATCAAAGAAGAGGAGTTATCCAGCATCTTGAAAAGAACTTTGTAGGAGCTTAAAAACAATCAGTTTTTAATAAAACCTAGTCCGCCTCAGCACAGGAACCCGTAGTGAGGAGGATTAAGAAAAACATCACATATTGTGTTATTAGCTTTAAAATTTTAATAACTAAATGAAAAAATATATATTGAAACTAAATAACAAACAAAAGCTACTGTAAATTGACAAGGTACCTATATATGTTTTTTTTTTTAAATATTCAAAATTACTTCGCGAGGTACATATGTTATTTAAAGAAGTTCGTAAAATATAAATCATTTTTCGTCAAAAATATAATCATTTCGCACTTCAAAAATTTAAGGGTTATGAAAAAGAACCAAGTAAGTGAAATTTTTAAAAAAATTTAAACTTCAATATCTGTAATAGTTTTTATCCATAGAAAAAACCGCTTAGGACTAAGAATTTGTTTCCGCTTCCGTCGTACTGATTCTGCTGAAATGAGTAAATATAAGGAACCAACTATAACTATAACTATAACTATAACTATAACTATAACTATAACTATAACTATAACTATAACTATAACTATAACTATAACTATAACTATAACTATATCTGTAACTATAACTAGAGATATAACTATATATGAGTGTACGAAAACAGTGTGCAATATAGTTGTGAATGATGAATACTTGGAGCAGGTCGATGAGTTTGTATATTTGGGAAGTATGTTTACGAGAAAGAAGGGTGAATGCAGGAAACTCTATTGACGGAGGACTGAACGCGATTGCATAAACAAAATGTTGTCCAAAGAAGCGAAACTAGCAGCACACAATGGAGTGCTGATAACAACTCTGATGTATGGCAGTGAGGCATGGAACTGGCAAAGGAAGGATGAAAGTAGAGTGAATGCTGTAAAAATGAGATCTCTGAAACGAATTTACTGTAAAACCATGTATGATCGTGTGAAAAATGTTAAGATTCGTAAAGAATGCAAGGCTGATGTATGCGTAATGAGCAAGATTACGAAAGGGACGCCTAGATAGTTCAGGCATGTATAGCAAATGAACGAAGAAAGGGGTGTAAAGAGAATATATGACGCGAATGTGAATGGAAGAAAAATCCGGGTATGTTCGAGGAAGACATGGAACGATCAAATGAATCAAATACTTGATTAGGGCCATGTCAGAAGTCGGAATAATAGAAGAGAATGTATGAGACGTTGTATGAATGTGAATGAAGCAAGAAGTGTATGCCAAGATCGAATTGTTTGGCGGTCCTTCCTCTCTGCGTACCCCTGCAGGGAAACGGCGTGATGGTTATTTCGTTACTTAGTTAACTATAACTTTTTTCAACAGTAATCAAATATTATATTGCTTCTAGATATATCACGCCCCTTTTCAAAGTATGTTCTTCAGTATAAATAAAAAAGTAATGGCTTAGTAATAAAATTTGTTACTCACCACAGTAACAACTTATTTCATTGACTTCCCTTAAGTATCACTTCACATTTTTGAACATAGATAATACATACATTTTCGACAAATAATTTGGTCTGTCACACCCCAGCAGGTAATTAATTGTGAATTTTCAGTACGCATGCTATAATCCATGTACTTGTAACAAATTAAATGACAGAAAATTAGAAGTCCACGTAAAGTACACTGCCATGGAATCGTTTTTTAAAATGAAGTTTTTAAAATATCGTAATAATTGTTACTAATTTTAATTTTCCATTCCATAGATTTTCTTTCGATCAACATAAACAAATGGAGGTATTGTTTTATAGAAAAAAAATTATATCCTATATGAATGCCAAAGATTTTATTATATTGTAGACTTTCGTAAATACGCCTGTCCAAAGCTAATAGCGATATTTATAGAATTAGCTGAGCTGCAAAACTTATAAGGAGTACGGCCGAGAAGCGCCGCTGAAACGCTGCTGCGCGAGTAGCTGAGCATTAGTGGAGCACCAGTAACAAGAACGTAAAAGGAACAAGAAGCAACGTCAGAAGGATAAAAACTCTATCTGATCATAATTAATTTTATGAGAAAGAGGAAGAACCTGCTTATTGCCCCGTATTGGCTGATTAAAAGTCAAGTATTATAATTTTATTTTAACATCATCAAATGGTACAAAAATGTTAAAAGCTATTTTCGGAAATTTGTTTAAAAATCGGCAACTACGATATCTCGATAACCAATTGGCTGATTAAGTTCAAATTTAGTATTTACCTCTAGTAAACTGTTTTTATAAAGCTGATAGTAGACTTGGGTCGATAACATATATATGCATTTTTATAACTTTGATAAGGGTAAAAAAAGTTTTAAAAAAGACCGAACAAAATGTTCAACATGTTTTTCATAAAAATGAATATATGTTCGAATCTGCTACCAACGATCACAAAATTCATAAAAAATGAAGCCCAGTTTTTTCATAGAATTCGAACAATTCTTCAATTTTTTTATGATTTATTCAAATGTAACTAAATCATTTAGTTAATTTTCTTCAAATTCCGTTAATTTTTTCTTTTGACGTCAGATCAAACAACCCAATTTATGAAAAAATCACGTTGATTTGCGACTTTGTTGCATTTGAATTTCTGCGAAACAACCGGCCCTAAGAATATGTTGGTGTTTTATTCAGGTGTCTAAAACTTTTGGAAGACTGGTTGCCATTAAGTGTTGTTTTATGAGCACCATTGTATTCAAATATACGAAACCATATTATGTAAATATTTATTTTTCTACAAAATTTGTAGGCATTTTTGAAGATGTAATTAACATTTATACAAAAATTTAAAAAAAAATAATTTAAATCAAATTTAATAATGTTATCATTAAGTTCTGCAAGTATTTCTAGTTTTTATTATTGTGACAGCTGTTTCGGCGTTTATCCACATTTTGACGACTTATTTATGGGATTTTATTCAGTCCCACCCCATTCTAATTTGGACGGGTTTTTTTAAATAATTTTTTACTATCGGTTTACCGATTTAGTTAGAAAACAATTAAAATTCTGAATTCTGTGAGGTTTTTACATTTATAATGTGTTTCCTCGTATTTAACTCATAATGTTTTCTTAATTTATTGATTGAACTTAATAACAACATTATTAAATTTGATTTACATTAAATAAAAAAAAAAATTAAATGGAGTTCTACGAATTAAACACAAAAACCATTAATATTTATACAAAAATTCTAATAAGTTAACTGGAATTGTTTTCAAATTATTGAATCTTGAAAATCATCTCTCGACAACAATGCTGCATTAAACACGATTATTACGATGTTACAGTATTTACATTCATCAATGAAATGGCCCCACAGAATATCTCCGAATAATGTGTTCTGTAAAACGCTGTCAATTCTTAGATCAGCAACATCATCGGCTGACTGACAGAACCCATGTTCAAACCAAGTACTAAATGTGGAGATCGAGTTCTCGGAGTATCAGGGTCCAAAGCTTGGATAAACTCAGATTCATAACAAGCCCAACAGAATTTTTGTCCAATCTAAAAACTTACCTTTTTAATCTTATATATCCTTAAATTCACAATACTTTAGAATGCCTTCCTTATATTGCTTACATAACCTAATTACACTTTATCTTATTGGATTAACATTACATGTTCAAAGCTTTTTATCTCAATCTGTTTTTTTATTGTGCGACAATCACATTTAAAAAAAATAAATACTAACCAAATCCTAGTATTGTACTGCCCATTGTAAAATTTGCTTTCCCTTTACAAACGAACAAAAAATAACGTTAATATTTTTAATAAATATCAACCTCAATAACATGAAATGCCGTCTCTACAATCATCTCATAAACTGTGTTAATCTGAAGTGACCTGCCAGATAAGGATGGTGCTGTATATTATCTGTCTGTACATAATATAAATCATATGTACATTTTTACGCGGCATCACCCTCATTAGTGACACATTGCAAATATAGTTTTATGTTATTAACCGATGAGCTGGTGGATGCAACCTGGTAAGAAAACATGCAAGGCTTAAGTTACAAGTCGTTATAGCAAATTATTCATAGTTAATAGTGGGATAAAGCATTGGAAAAAAATACACACACATATATATATATATAAATATATATATTTTTTTACAGCGCCCTCGAAGTGATTTTATCACAAAAAATATTATTATTATTTTATTTTTTTTTAGATGATGAATACCGTACAAGAGTCTCAACTGCTCCCAACCGTTTGGAGCCAGTGAGAATATGCCATCCCCAATTGGGAAACGTTGTGAGGCTGAAGGTATAGGGGAGGCGAAGAGGAAGGGGAGGAGGAAGGTGGGGAAATGCCTGGCTATTCAGATCTGGTCACCAAACACGGCTAAAAGCCATTTCAAGCAACGTTTCAATTCTGAATGGTGATCTTTCACCAGGGCGATACTGAGGGTATCTTCCACTATTATGCGAGAAGTAATACGTAAATTTTACAGAATCCTTAATTATTATTATCTTTTGATATGTTACGCATTTTGACAAAATGTCGCTTACGAGGTGTCGTTTCACCATCACCATTCACTTATTAAGAATTATCAAGCATTTTTGTTTTTATTTGTCGGTTATAGTTTAATTTAGTTTCGTCGGAATATAAATTTACTCTTTTGTTTTTATAGCGGGCTTAAAGTTCTCAAAAAAGCTTTTCATAATTTAGGCGATGTTAGTGTGATAACGCGAATGAATATTTTTATGCAAATATGGTGGAAAATTAAAATTGAACATTTCGCTTCCTATTTCACCTAGTAACCGCGGAGTCATTAAATGCCGTCAAAGCTAGTCCCAATCCTCCGAAGGACGATGAAAACAAAAACGGAGTTTTGAAAACACAACTTTTTTTTTTAACATATAACATAACATAACGGCCTCCATGGTCGAGGGGTAAGGCTATCGACTACGAATCCGAAGGTCGCGGGTTCGAATCCCGGCGTGCGCAAGTAAATTCTATTTAATTAATTTGTGTTGTTTCACAATTAATTAATTTAAAAATAATATATAGTATATTTGCGCACGTTCCAGAGTGGAAGATACTCTCAGTATCGCCCTGGTGAAAGACCACCATTCAGAATTGAAACGTTGCTTGAAATGGCTTTTTAGCCGTGTTTGGTGACCAGATCTGAATAGCCAGGTATTTCCCCACCTCCCTCTTCCTCTTCTCCTTCCCCTCCCCAATACCTTCAGCCTCATAACATTCCCCAATTGGGAATGCCATAGTCTCACTGGCTCCAGACGGTTGGGAGCAGTTGGGACTCTTGTGCGGTATTCATATAAAAAAAAGAAAAAATAACATTTAACCAACATTTTTGAAGAAAGAAAAATAAACAAAAGACTCGTTTGTAGAAAATTATTTTAAAGTTTTTTTTTATTTTGAATAAATATATGGTACGGCCACTAAGAGCAACGTTCTTACCGATCTTTTTATTTTATGCTTCGTTAGTGGGAAATAGGAAGAGGTTACAAGGGAGTTATCAGTGGTGCTTATATACAAGCATTTCTGCTCCATCGGGGATGTTCCTATTGTAGATAATTCAGCAATCCGAACGAAAAACTTTCGTAGGTTCCTTCTTTGGTCATTTGCGCCGTTCGTTAGTTCCTCTTTTGGTAGTCTGCACAGGTTAATTAGTAAATCTATGCTTCAGAGCAAATTTTAATTTACGCTATTCCGAAAGAAAACGATAAAAATACCACATGACGGTGATATTACTAAAATTGAATAAATATTCAGTTTGTGCATACAGTGGCGCACAATCGGTTTCAACACAAAAAAAATACGAAAAAGGAATAAGATATTTAACAAACGTGACTGAAAACTTCAGCCGTAGTCATTGCCACGACTTCTTCAAGATACCACACGGCAGAACAAATATTCTAGCACAAGAATAGATATATAAATAGTAGATATATTTAATTACTCTTTAAATAAACTTTTTTTGTAAATCTTCCCAGATGTTGATATTGTTATAATAAGAAAGCTTGTGGATGAGTAATCTATCGTACAGCAAAAAACAATACACTGTATAAATTTACATTCTAAGAAGTACCTAGGTATCACTGAATTAAAACCAGTTTTATATACAAAGAATGTCAGACTGATGGTAGCGTAATTAGTGAAATAACGGTGGAGAATCCAATCTTGTGGAAGGAGTGTTAGGAGAAGATAACGTGCGGAAGTAGTTGAAGAAGTAGCCGTTGACGTCGTAGGATGAATGAAATGACATGATTAAGGGGATCAAACACTCGAATCGGCATAATAGAGTATGTATGAGAAGGCGTGTGAATGACAACGAAGTAAGGAGTCTGATAAAACAAAGGGTTGATCTTTGACGTTTGACGAACTCCGTAGAAGAGACGTAAGTACCTGACATATTTTAGAGGTTCAAATACTTTCTCTATTTATTTGACATTTTCACGAAGAATTGGAATTTTAAATTGCTATTCGTTTCGCGACAAAGGATGTTTTTCATACCGCGCAATAAATCAGAATCTACATTTTGATTGAAATGACTTTTGCTATGTTTAGTAACCAGATCTGAGTAATCGATTATATTTCCAAGTCCTATTTTCTTTCCCCTTTCACTTACTCCAATTTTTTAAAATTCCCCAATTGGGGAAACTATGACCTTACTGGTGGTCGGGACTCGTGTGACACGCTAATTAAGAGCCTTTCTTATCTCCTTTCCTTTCTCACTTCTTAGAGCCCCACAACATTACTCAATAAAGGATGCCTTAGTCCTACTGGCTCTTGGATAGTCTCACGGTGTCTGGAAAATAGTCGTACAATTGGGAAGCTAGGGAATCTACTTTACATAGAAGACCTAAAAAACTTTATATTTTTATTTGAGCATGTTGACAATAAACAGCTTATAAAAACTCCACAGCATCCAATTTAAAAATAATAATTCCCCTTAAAATTTCTGTCTTCGAACTCGATTTATTGGAAAACGAAAGCTCAAATAAAAAAGTTATGTCACGAAATCGAATCAAAATGTGATGTATTCACCAGTTTCTCACTTGTACCACAGTTTTCGGACACAATGTATGCAGGTTATTAAGGGACGTACTCTCAAACTTTAATCAGTGATTTTTTACATTATTCGGAGTAAAACAATCCGTTTAATAGAATCCCTGTCTTAACAAACGGATTGCAATCTTTGGAGCATAGGCGTCAGTTAGGAATGCTGTGATTGTTTTATGATATGAATGGAAGATGCTCTGAGAAACTAGTGTCATTGATCTCTTCGGCACCTGTGCAGTCGGGAAGTACGCCAAACGCGCGCCCAGAATTTGACACGGTTGACATTTGTCACATGAGGATGGGTCACTTCTACGACACGTTCTTATGTTCAATAGCTCGACTGTGTAATGATCTGGCAGCCTCTGTATTTCCTAAATCCAACAACAGGGGTCAATCCCAATAAAAAATTCGCCTAACACCAACATTCCATCTACGTTGTTACTACAAATTAGCTGAGGAATCACTGAAGTAAGTCATGTACGTCTCTTAACATCCTGTATATTCAATCTCATATTTAAAAGGTGTATGTGGTCTCTTATCATCTCTGCATACCCTTGCGGAGAGATTAGCTCATTTAGTTGTTTTATTTAACGTTTGGAAGATTCAGCTAGAACAAATAATAATCTCCTCAATTGGCAAACGACATGTAAATTCAATCAGGCCGCTCGACTTATACCATGAATAAAATCATAAAAATGGCCGGAAAAATAAAATCCTGAAAAATACATTATTTTCAGCATTCCGCATATTCCATCAGAACTCGGCTCCGATATTACTGGCCGTTCTGTGTTTCAGTCGGTCCGCGCATGCGCCCCCAACTAGTTCAATACTGTCGGTACCGGGGTGGGGGATGGGAAATCAAGGGGTGGGAAAGGTTGGAAGGGGGGAATGTTGGAGAGGGGAAGGATTGGAAGGGGAATCGGGAAGGGGGAAACGTGCCACCCCCTCTCTCGTCCATGCCGCAATATAGATACACACTGAATATTACATTATCGAGTTGTTATTGTGACAGATGATGAAATAAAGCAGTTTTATTAAGGGTATATTTTAAGGGTTCGTGTTTTCCGAAGAGGTTTAATTTTAAGATTGTTGTATTTTGTGTTGATCTTTGTTAAACTGTTTAATGTATCTTTTGTAAAATTGTTTGGATCAATATTTGGTTTATTCACGTTAGAAAATATTAAAAAAATATTTTCTGTGTATTTATAATTATATAATCTGCTATCTAGCTGTAACGTTATTTAAAATAATATATTACTTAGTATATGATTTATGAAAAGGCCGAACGGAAGAATTGACATTAAAAACCCTTAAGGAGATGAAAGAATATCTTACATTCATTTATTGGAAAATGTTGACAATTTTGCTTAATTTAAAGACTATTGGAAGTGTAAATTAGAGCATACGTTATTATTGTTATTTTAAATATTAATTCCTCAGAGGAGGCTCCAAGAAAAATTCCCCACAGGGCCTATGTGACCTATGGGGACACTTTGTGTTATGTCAATAACGTAAAATAAAAGATGGTAGAACGATTCATTTATAAGCCTTTGAAAGCATTGTCAAACTGTCTAACTCTCTTCAACAGCTTGACCGTTCCGCAAGACTACGAAATAACTGATACATCTAAAAATACTTGTTAGAAAACCTGAGAATTGTAATTTTATTTAAAATGTATTATAATGCAGTAGTAAGTAGTAGAAATAAAACAATAAGATTAAAATGTTTACCTTGTGGCATGTTTCTTCTAAATTATAAATTGATTGAAATGAAACACTAAAACTTTGTTTAAACCACGTTTGAGTGTTTCATTTGATTATAATGGATAACCACAAAGTGATAGCTTCATACAATAGTATAAATTGATTGCTTCTTGAGAAATGTGTAATTATTTAAAATGTTTTCTTGTGCTTTGCGGTAGTTTAAAAAAAAAGTATAATTATTGTAAATTTCTATTTCTAAGCCCGTAACTTTCTGCTGGAATTTCATTGTAATATTTGATTAAAACACTTTCAAACAGTTTTCCAATTACAAAATACATTTTTGATTTAGTGGTGGAATTCCATTATAACAATGCAGTGAAAATTTATTCCACTTATAAACATTTTTCAATCGATGTTGATTTTAACTCCATTTATATATATTCCAGTAATATTCATGTTTCTATAGAGCTAGTAAATACCTTCATAGTGATCAGATGTTGCCCTGTAAAGACCTTCAAGGTTGTCCGACTTTTAAATTTAGTACCCTCTTCTGGGCTGGATCCCTCAAATACTTGATTAATCTCTTTCAATCTGTGCGCACATGTTGGACGAGCTACTGGCATTCATCTTACTTTCATTACTCCCTTGATGCAGACCCTCCTTTATCCCGCTCATTTCATTCTACTCGATGAAAGAAAATTTCACTGATTGTACCTAATACAGGCTTTCGTGAGAATGCGTAAAAATATATATTAAAGTAATTGTACGGAAGTAATGAAGTAAACGAGTAACACAGAATAAACATAGATAAATACGCTAATATTTTACGCAAAAATGGTTTTGGTCTTAGATTAGATAATTTAGAAGCATTAGATATAAAGAAAGCCATTAAAATTAATAGCAAATATTCTTAATTATCAACTTAATTTATCTGACAGTCCCATGCAAGATATATTTCCCGTTAATTAAAAATTTCCCACTTCTTCTTAACCCCTTCTTCCTTTGACGTTCTGTCACTTTCTTTTTAATGTCTTATTTTTATGTTTTTTCCCATTCTGTTACATGTAAATATCTGTCTCACTGTTCCATTGTTTCGTTTTGTATTTTTCTTCATCTTCTTTTTTTTAATATTTCAACTATATGTATTTTTGTTCACTTTTAAATTTTTTTCCTGATAAAGCTAGACATAAGCGAAATCAGTTTGTGTTGATTTAAACATAAGTTAATGGTTTAAAAAAAAGTATTAATTTTATTTGATAGGCAAATTTGCTATTTAATAATGACCTATTATTCAGATGTAATAATTTTTTATTTTGTAAAAAGTAACTACAACATTTGAAAAAAGAATCTCCGCGATCACTAGTATTAATTTTATTGTGAAATTCATGGCTTCCACGCGAAATCGTAAAAATGTTTTTGGCCTCTTGAAACCAATTAGTTTGGAACACTCAGTTTAATTAGAAGGTGTGCACCTAGATGCAGATCTATCACTCAAATCCCAGATTAACAAGACAGTAAGCGCAGGTTTCTTTCACCTGCGCCAAATCAAATCAATACGGAGAAATATTCCAGCTAATGGCGCAAAGATGCTGGTAAATTCTTACGTTGTTTCTCGACTTGATTACTGCAACGGCATATACGCAAGTCTCCCCAAAATATATACTGACAGACTTCAGTCAGTTTTCAATGCTGCAGCAAGGCTGATAACCGGCGTTTCCAAATACTCCCACATATCTCAACATCTGCGGAACCTTCATTGGCTTAAGTGTCCTGAGAGGATCCCGTTTAAACTATGCTGGATGGTTTTTAAGGCGATACACGACATGGCACCACCCTACTTGGCGGAACTATGCACTCCAAACGATGTCAACACTAGGCAATCATCTCTTCGATCAGCGTCTTCAACAGCCATAGGAAGACTCTCAGTACCTAAACGCAATCCCAATACCAATTTCGGAGACCGAGCTTTTGCGGTGGCAGGCCCAACAGCCTGGAACAAACTCCCTTCATATTTGAGAAAAATCGACAGCTCTACTGAATTCAGAACAAAACTAAAGACTCATCTTTTTAAATTATCGTTTCCAGAATAACGACCCCATTGGTCTAATGGTGTTTTCGAGTACTCAGTCCAAGAGAATTACTTATATTCCTATTTACCTTCTACCGCCCAGACTACCTTCTTTAATTTCGATAAAAATTATTACACTTTTGGGTGCTCTACCACTGACAGCACGAGCAATAATCATACATGTATTTATATTATTATAAATAGGTATGTTAGTTGTAAGACTCTAGTTTTAAGCCATAGTTGTACGTCATTTTGCAGTATTGTATACACAATATGCACTTGGTCATAGATATGTATTAGTTTTAAATGGGTACTGGGTTTATATATGTGTTAGGTTTTTATTCTAGTTATGCCTACTTAAGTTTAAATTGTCACTAGCTATAACTTTTAGTTGGTGAGTGACTACCTATAAGCCGTAGATGTGAGTCACTAATTGTAGGTCTCAGTAGTTAGTCCCTAGCCATAAGTCTTACTTATATGCCATTAGTAATAAAGTTTAACTGTAAGGTATTGGTTGTATATGTTATTTTATTAATTGTAAAGCGCCCTTGAGGTGATTTTCTCACGAAAACGGCGCTATAGAAGTAATCCAATTATTATTATTATTATTAATTAATAGGGAGAACAATATATTTTAAAGTGCTTACAAAAATACAACATAAGCAAAAAGCAATCTTATTTTTTCTGCCTAAAGATGCGCATAAAACTTATTGTTTAATAATAAAATAAATTATTGTATTAAAAAATCTTCCGCAAAATCTAAGTTATTTAGCATCGGTTTGAATTTCATGGAAAACTTTAGATCTTTTGCGCACGCTGCTTTTATGTAAGGCTTAGAATGTTTCAGCGGCGCGTTGTCCATTTTCACGGCAGGTACAGGACTACAGAGTACAGGGGATGACGAGGAGGTGAACCCCCACCCACCCCATAACTTAACCATACCCAAAATAAAATGATGGAAGCTCTACCCACCTTACGAAACATTTCTTTTCAGCAACCCACTAACACAACACTGCCTAGTTCAGCCACTGGGAGATTTCCTAGCAAAAGATTAAAGAACAATTTATATTTATTTATTTGTTTTGGAATGCTTTCAAATTACAGCTTTTTCAAAGTGGTTCTTAAAAATCAACAAATGGTATTGTGTTATTATTATTCTTTTCGACAATCGTTTTTTTCATCGAAGGTATTTTTATACCATTAAATATTTATTTATAACTTCTACAGAAAAACTTTCCAGAGAATATTTTTTGTTTTCATTTTATTTATGGAAACGTGATTTACAAAAGGGTTTTCCAAATGAAACTTATTTATAAATCTTAACTTTATATACCGATAAAAAGCCACTCGGTGACTTCCTCCGACTGATTTGGGTTAGTTTTTTTTTCTTTTCTTTTTTTACTCAACACAAAAGGCCACGAGGAAAATAATTTCCCTTAGGGCCCAGAATGCCGAAACAGCTCTCACAATAATAGAAACTAAAATACTCGCAGAACCTAATTATAACATTATTTGATTTGATTTACATTAAATTAATAGAAAATTGAATTGAGTACTACGAATTAGACACAAAAAAAATTTACAAGAATAAGTCGTAGTTAAGTACAAAAACTTAATTCTTAATAGCTACTATCCCCGGAGGTTCAAAATATCTGGAATCAAAACGACTTTCTTTCTTAGTCAGAGAAAGTATAAAAAAATGCAGATTTTTAAAAAAAGTTCGTGTTATTACGATAACCATAGGTATAGTTTAGTTACAAGTTCCTACTCACTCTCAAGAGATCTTCAGTATGTCAGGTTGTTGTGTATTACACCTCCTTAAGGATTTAAGGGTGAAAGAGTCCGGACACCATTATTTAATGGTCAGAGCTCGCGGCGGCCATGTGGTTACAGAGCCGAGACGTGGTCCGGCGACCGACCACACCTAAAATACCTATGGGTTTTAACCATATTAAATTATACACGTAGCGATGGACACACCTAGGAGACCCGGGGTAACAGTGACGTGAAGTGAATTTTCATTTGAATTTTAGCTGTTCCTGAAAATAAAGGCTTGGATATTACATACATTCGAAATACTATATTTTTACAGATTTTAGCTATTTATGGAAAAATGCTGAAAATTCAGCAATTTACTTATAGCTGTATTTCTACATTAAGTTGGTACATGCATTCATATCCAAAATAATCGAACACAAGATTCAGCATAAAGCAAAATAGTTTTTTTGTTTTAATTGAACATGCGAAAATTGATTTAAAAAAAAAATGAGAGTACATTTAACCTCTCATGGCCTAAACGTGCTGTTAAATTCATTACATTAAATCATTAGACGAATTAGAGGAAGACGCCACATCAACTTTAATAGTACGAGTGCGGTTCCCTCAAGTTATTCCCGGGAGCAATCTACTCTACAGTTGGCCATCATTCCCAATGATGGCCAACCACCGCTAGGAGTGTGAAAAACAGGAGAAAAAATAAGATAACGACTATCGTAAGATGTGTACTTTACGCAGGTAGCGCTGGGACCCTAGCATGGTCGATCGATAACACCCCATATCTATACAGTATTGGCTAAATCCGTTATCTATGGTTATTAGGTGGCGTTAGGCGGTCTATGCAAGCACGATTAATAATTAATACAAAAGTCCGCCTAATTTATCGCGGCCTCTTGGGTGACAGAAGAGCAATATACTCGTACACAACTTTCGATAATATAATTACTTCTATAATATGAAGATCACCACTTCTGACACCTACATACACATACACACAGATTTATACACTACACATTTAGCCCGTTAAATACGTGTATAGATCAGAAATTACAAAGAAACATGCGAATAGTATAGGTACCTATATACTTTGTAATTTTAAATTCTGGAAATTGTTTTTCACTGTAACAAATGTCGTTCGTTATGCAAAATAACTGGCTTATTAATGAACGGAGGCAGACTAACGAAGCTTGTAGATTTGAAAGATGTCCTATGCGCGATTATTTGAATACGTTCGAGATTGGAGAAACGGAATTCGTACAGTTGTTCAGAATGTCTCACGAGTTATGGCTAAAGATCTCATAGACCAATGAACTCCTTACTTAGTGTCACAAAGTACACGCCGATTGCCAATGTTTTAAAGTGTGTATATATTTAATTTTTTTTTTTTATTCATTAATTAATTTTTTGATAAATATATTTATAAAAACATAGGTACAAAGGTAATAACCATTTTTTTTTTAAATAAATACGTATTTTTTTATATTCAATTCATACAGATTTCAATACATGTATATAAATTTATGTGTATTGCATCAATAGCAAAAAATCTCACATAGGTCAGTGCCTGGGTAAACTTGGTATTAGTTAGTGGCAGAAAAAAAGGGAGTTTCTTTTTCATGGAATTAATTTTTAAAATTTTTATATTTGTTTATATGTATTTATTCATACACATACATATATATATTTACAAGATTAAAAATTAAGAGAGTTTTTACTTAAAAAAATAATAACTGCACGATACTAATAAGATTATAAAAGAAAACCAGATAAAATGAAATATAAAAACTTTCCTTTTTTATTTCAATAACTTTTTTATTAAAAGAAAAAACCATATTTGTATTAATAGATGGATGTCAAATGTAAGTAAATATTAATACGATATCTTTGTAAACATTTCGACATTGTCAATTTGTTCATATGTACGTTTGACGTTAAACGTTTAGGAAAACCGATCCATAGACAATAACCGCCAGTGTTTCTATCGTAGGGTGATTTCTAATTAATTTCGTTGTCAATATCGGATGGGCTATCGACACGCCTAACGAGCGCAACCATCCTCGATAAGTCGATATAAAATCATCGTCAGTTAAGCTTGTCGATACGAAACTTTAATGTTATCAATAGCTAGGCCCCTGGTATATGCAATTTTAACAATCTATTGGGTCAGTTAGCATCTATGTACGGGTTTGTGAGAATATTTTATTTTCCGGGTATAATTCAACAAAGAAATGTCACCGCCATATGGTTTTGTTTTTACTTTATCTCAAACATATAAAAATACCCGAGAATATACGCCATCGCAGTATTTTTAGGCGTGTATTGTAAAAACTGAATCGGAATCCAACATATCTCTATGTCTTAATGTAGACGTCTCTTATTTTGTTATCCTCAAAGGAAAAGTCCATAACTTTCGGGTTTCATTTCACTTCATTCCCTTCTGTGAATCGGAGCATTACGCAAATAGATGTATTTATTGAATGGGGACAGGGAGCGCAGAGGGTGATTGAAGAAATGTTCAATAAATGTACAGAATTCAGGGAATAATGGATCAATGGCTCGATATAAATTATGGCAGTTAGCGGCGGACGTTTATAGAGAAAAATGCTGGATTTCCAACGAATGGCTGGAATTTATATGTGAAAATGACTTATTGAAATAGCTGTGGCCACGGTCATTTTTGATGTGTGAAAACAATTCGCAGTTTATACGTATAAGTCCTGAAAATAGTTTTATGTCGGAAATACAGAAAAGGTGAATACCATTGCCATTTATGAATTTTGAAAAACAACGTCTTTAAATCGAAATTCGTTTTTTTGGTAATTTCTTACGGTAGAATCATTTTAAAGAGATTCTAGCTTGTGTAGCGGTGTCCTGTATCGCAGAATTTCTGCGGGGTAAGGGGGTACTGCGGTAGGCTATTCCAAACTATTTTGATCCAGTTTGAACCACTATCGGTCTGCACCACTGCACGAGGAAGATTCTCTTTAAAATGATTTGCCTGGACATTTATTTTTTCAATTTATTGGAATAAATTATTGAAGCTTATAAACCTGATTTTAATATTTAATTACTCATAATAATATTCACAAAAAAATGAAATACGAAACAAAAAAGTCACAGAATTACACTATGTTCAATCGCTGGTCTTGCCTATCTGGATTTTTTTTGTTAAATGTAACTAACTAACTAACCTATTAATTTTTTTGTGTTTAATTTTTAAAACTTAATTTTTTAGAAATTTACTGTAAATCAAATTTAATAATGATATTATTAAGTTCTGCAACTATTTTAGTTTTTTATTATTTTGACAGCTGTTTTGGCGTTCAAGGCAGTTTTCAAATTAGAATTTGGTGGGAGTAAATAAAATCATATAAGTCGTCGCAATGTGGATTGACCACAGTTTGAAAATATCCCTGAACGCCGATACAGATGGCACAATAGTAAAAACTAAAATACTTGCTAAACTTAAGAGTAACTATATAAAATTTGATTTACGTAAAATTTCTAATAAACCAACTAACCATCAATGCTGTTTCTCTGCAGGGTAGGCAGAGAGTACGGACCGCTAAACAACTCGGTCTTAGCACACACTCCTTGCTTAATTCACATTCATACATCGTATCTTACATACTCTTCTGCTATTATGACTCTTGATATGGTTGACTTCTTCTTCCATTCACATTCGCGTCATTTAATCTCCTTACACTCCTTCCGAACCATCTAATCGTCCATATCTTAGACTTACTAATTACGCTTACACCAGCCTTGCATTCTTTGCGAATACCAACATTTTTTAAACGGTCATACATGGATTTACCAGAAATATGCCTCAGGGATCTCATTTCTATAGCACTCAGTCGACTTTCATTCTTCCTCTACCAGTTCCTTGACTCACAGCTATACATCAGCTGTTATAATACGTACATTACTCATATTAAAACAATCTTACTGGTTTAAAAACCTCATTTCTGTAATGTACTCGTATATCATTATTAAATTAATGTAACAAAAAATTACTATTTAACCCCTCGATTCTTTAGATATTTCTCCCAGAAAACAAATAGCCGTAGAGTCTTTTGGGGAGATATTTCTCCCAGCCCGAAATGGACTCGTACAAGTCATGTTATCTCATTTTCTACCATAGTAATGTATATGATTTAAACTGTGTTAGAAAAAAAAGCTTTTTATTGCCATTTAAAAATTTACCACCCATATTTACGGAAAATTATCATTTATTATTGTATTATGAGCTATGGAGTGCTGAAATACCCATGCCACTTTTGAAAAATAAAACAGGACGACAAGCATGTCATTTGTTATATTTTTTCTTTATTCAGTAATAAAAAAAATGTTTTGGAGCCCGGTATTAAGAGGAACGGCTGCGCGGCCTGTTTCATACAAAACTTAATGATCCTTTTTACACCAAAAATTATAGTAAATATCTACTATGGATTACAAGTAATTAATTTATTTTTGTTTTACATTATGAAATATAGGCCCTTAAAGGAATTGATTTTACGCGATTTTAGAGGCACCTTTTACAATTATTTGGGGGCTAACGGTGATTTCAAAAAAAGTTTTACCCCTTATGCTTTGAGAATATAATGAAATATATAATGTTATTGTTTTTAAATATCAAAATAAGCATTATGGTGGACTTTAAATTAAATTAAAAAGGACCAATTTACGTTAGAACACAAATTTGCCGTACATAATTTAAAATATCGAGCCCAATTTTTTTTTCTTTTTTAAATGTTCTGTTTTTATACTTTTATTTATATAATCATATTTAAATAGTAAATACAATAATTAAAAATTCAGTAAACACGCAAATAATTATGAAATTTGATTATTTTCATGGCATATACATCACAATTTGCGCCCTTGAGATGATTTTTCACAAAAACGGCGCTATACAAATCATCCAATAATAATAATAATAATAATTTAAAACCAAAATAAATAAAATACTCCTCATCAGTACCAGATATTTACTAAACCTTTAATTTAAAAAAATATCTATCATTCAGTTTGGATGGGTATTTTGGCCTCAAATCCAAAATTAAGTTATGTATGAAACAGGTAGCGCAACCGTTCCTCTTAACAAACAGCTTAATCACGATTTAATCCAATCCGTTTTATATTGGAATCGAAAAAATACGGTTTAATCAATCCCAAATTAAAAGAAAGCGAATTTACGTTACACATCGAACGTTAATTTGATTTTTTGTTATGCGGGATTTGCCTACACCTTTGACAGGTACCCAAATCCTTTCGGCAAGTTCGGCTGTTCCGCAGACTTCGAAAGGGCAATACGATAAATACAACTTGTTTGGGGAGGCAAACTCCGCTGGGAAATAAGCGTATTTGTTCATCTGTCCCAATTTATGAGCACGTCCGGCGACGGGATATGGTTATTAGTGGAGACTGATTGATGGCACAAACAAAAGGTCAAATAACAACAATTCCGAGAGAGAAATAGTAATTAAATTGACGGTTCGCCGCAGTAATTGACATTGGTATTGCTCTTATTTATGTAAATTATTTGACGACGGTTGTGGAACTTTTTGAATATTAAAACTACTAAGCCTTTGGAATTTCGGTTTTAACGAGTTTGTCATGCTGAAAGGAGGAGGATGAGGAAGGTTGGGACTCAAGATGGTAGTCACTTTTTAAGGGTAAGGCATTGTCTTAATCCTTATAATACATGTTTATTCCGGTATGTTGGGAGGTCAGTGCAGTCCCACACGCTCTATACAAAGCGTACATACAATAGTTATAAAAATATGCAAAATATGTACAAAAGTTTATTAATATAAAATAATAATTAGATAGTAGATGAATGATACACGACAAGTAAAATATTAAAAAAATATATAAGTACATGAAAATAAAGCCTACCACTTCATGCTTTTGAACAAGCAATGTTCGCGGGCGGCGCATGTGTCGTATCGCGCCAACCCGAGCACTGCTCGCGTGCTTAACTCGCTTGCATTGCATAAGATAAACAAACGAACTGAACTCACCAGTTGCCACTTGACGCTCGTAGATTTCTGTTTATTTATTTTTTTTACTTATGGTTATTTTTTAAATTGTTGCTTCTGTTTTGTTTTGTTTTGTTGTTTTTTTTTTTTTTTAACTGAACAACTTTTAAATTATGTAAACTCAACTTCAAATAAAAAAATAAAATAACCTGACGTTTTTAGCTCTATTTTTGCGAATAAAAAACGAACATGAAGCGGTGAAGGTGCTGCAGGCATTTAAATTGTGAGGGGTCAATATCAATATCCAGTATGCGTCGATGCTGGAGACTGGACTGAGGCGGGCTTCCATGATAAAGAGATTCGAGGAGATGTTTATTCTTCCCTCATTCCAGCCACACCGGATCTTATAATGGCTGCAAAACCGGAAACTCGCCCTTCCGTTAATATACTGGAAGCGTTGCAGTATCTGGGGAGGCCAAATATTATGCGGTAGGCGTTATTGCACTGTACACAAAGTCTTTCCATATTGCTCTTTTTATAGTTTGCCAAGAGTCCTAAATAAACAGGTCCGGAATTTTATATAATTTTTTGAAAAATAGTGTAGTCGTACGATACAACCATACCTCCATACAATCACTTTTTTTTGTTTATTTTTAATTTTGAAACTGTCAATTCATGGTGGAATTCCATATTAATATAATTTAATTTTTTTTACACTTTGTAACTTTTTTCCACTAATTTATTTTCGACCGTACCGGTTTCACCCTATCACGGTCATCGTCAGACTGGTACAATGAATACTAAATCTATGGTATACTCGTATATATCATCGATATCGGGAGTCAGTTCCCCTGATTTCTAATATTGTTTTTATTTGATTTGAAATTTGTTTTATTGCTGACGGTACTGTTTACTATTATGTTTTTAAAAAACTACTTTCGAGTTGGTTTATTGCCCTCTGGACGACGGATTACATTTTGTTTATTTACTGAATCTATGGGGTTTTTTTAAATTATATAAAGTCATTCGTGTCAGCTTTTATTTGAACAGATGGTTCTTTCTGGTTTTGTTATTTCCCTGTGATTTCCGTCTTGTTTGCTAAGATGAATTTTATAGCAAGTTCATCTAACTATTGGACAAAAAATATACCGAGTGTTACTATTTATTTATTATTTATTAACGCTCTGGGGGCCAAATCTGTATCTTTTGCGTTAGCAAATGCAAGTTAAATCGGCCTTATGCAACACATTTTGACAGTTTGGTAGTCTATACTGCGCTAACTAGTTAAGTGTGCGTTTACTTTTAAAGACAAATCTGTAACGCAAATGCAAGAGACGACGCTGCGTATATAAAAACTGTCAAAATGTGGTGCTTATGGCCGATTTAACTTGCGTTAGCTAACTCAAAAGATACGAATTTGACCCCTTGATGGGCTTTTACATGTTTTAAGATTTATCATGATTTTGTGTACAGAAAGAAAAAAGAGTTTTTTTTTAACAAAAAAAGAATACGATACATAGTATGTATAGAAGTGTAACATATTTATGATATATATGTATGTATAATACAAAAACAAAATGCTTGCCTCCAATGAATTGGAAAAATTCATTCCAGAAAAGAAAACATCACGAAACCATTTTACATTAAAATGGAAACAGCATATCGCATGTACAAACAGAATAACAACGTATTGCATGATATGTAAATATAAGAAACATTTGGAATAGGAAACATTCCTAAAGAAAACAAGACAAAATATGACGAAGCGTTACATTTGGATATTTTGCATTCTGTACGAATATCATTAATCCCATAATGAGTTAAGTCGAAAACCCGTTAGAGTGTAACATCGTTGTATGTCTAATTTGATTTTTTTTTACTGTTTTCAGTTGGCCTTTTTGGTAATATTCTGTGGAATTATTTGTTTCTAATATCTAGTTTATGTACCGACGTAATAATGAATTACATAGATTATGGGTGTAGTTTAATATAAACGGAATGTAATGGAGCTAATTTAACCATTTAAGAAGAAGAAAAACGAAGAAAAAAAACGCATTTAGCACGTAACGCTTTTAAATATTAAAATGAATTGTTTGTTGGCGGATGTGCACAATACGATTTGGTATAAATTGTTATTGTAGGTCTAAAGCTTGAGTTCTTCAAGATACTTTAAAAACATATTTTGTTATTGTAACATTAGCATACGTACACCTGACGCCCTCCGCGGTCGAGGGATAAGTCTCTCGGCTACGAATCCGAAGGTCGTGGATTCAAATCCCGGCAAGTGATTCAAGTGCGCAAGTAAATTTTATTCAATTAATTTGTATCGTTCCACAATTAATTCATTAAAAATAATATACAGTATATTTGCGCACGTTACAGAGTGGAAGATAGTTTCAGTATCGCCCTGGTGAAAGACCACCTTTCAGAATTGAAATGTTGCTTTAAATGGCTTTAGCTGTGTTTGGTAACCAGATCTGAATAGCCGGGTATTTCCCCACCTTCCTCTTCCCCTTCTCTTTCCCCCCCACCGTTACCTTCAGCCTCACAATATAGTTTCACTGACTCTAGACAGTTGGGACTCTTGTGCCGTATTCACATAAAACAAAACAAAAAACATACATAACATTACACTTGCAATAACAATTTATTCCATTTAATTTTCCGTATGTACACCCGCCAACAAATAATTCATACCAATATTTAAAAGCATAACGCGCTAACTGCGTTTTTTTCTCGAATATTTGAATTAGCGCCATCTGGGATCGCGTATCACGTATCATTTACCCCTAAGGTTCATGAGGTTTATAAGTTTTATTTATCCGTTAAATTATCAGTAATATTTTCAAAGGTACCACCTACAGTAATATTACACTCCCCCCTTTATTCAGAAGGAAACATAGATACAAACAGTGATAAAAGAAAGAAAAAAATAACGATAGAATTGGAGAAAATTCTCCAGTATCCTAAGCTGTTATCTACTCACAGATATCTCTTATTTTACAGTCTACTTGATACCTTGATAAATGTGGTTTATTCGTGCGTCAAAGGAATAGACAAGTGACGCGTTTGACAGCCATGAACCATAGATTTGCGGGAATTATTTGACTTACCTTATTTTGCCGTATTGTAAAATACTCATTGAAATGGCTTCTAGTGGTTAACTCCTGCCGTGATGTGATTTATGAATACGTGTCCGGTTAAAACATGTTTGTAACACTTGGACCTTAAGGTTTAATTTTTTTTTGTCATATCGGAACATACGTTTTCACTCAAAATTAAATTGATAAGCGTTTTTGGGTTTTGATTTTAGCTCCCCGGTTTCTCCTTAAAAGCCGCGGGCTCAAATCTTGCCAGATTAAATAAAGATAAATACATTTTTTACAAGGCAATTTAACACATTCAGATTGAAATATGTTTTTATTTTGTATATTTGAACATCGTTCCGGACTGTAAAATACTCTCAATTTCGTCCCGATTAATCCAAGGGTATGAAGTTTATACAAATTTTTCAAATGCAGTTTTTGAATAAATTAAAAAGTCTAAGATTCTGATTTGAAGATAATCTTAGAACCGTTAACGTGAAAAACTGTCGATTACAATCAGAAAAGGATTTTGAAATAGTTATAGCTCTAAACCTTATCTCGGTAGCAGGTTACTCCCAACCTTCCTCTCTGTCATCTCCATCCCCTCCCTTCTTTTTTTATTTATTATGTGAATAACCCCCAAGTGTCATAACTGCTCGTAATTGTCTGGAACCAGTGAGACTATGACATCCCCACTTGGGGAATGTTGTGAAGCTGAAAGTAGTGGGGGGGGAAGAATAAGGGTAAGAGGAAGGTGGAAAAATACCTGGCTATTCAGATCTGGTACGTCAATTAATACCCTGTATATGTATTTAACTAATAAGAGATGAAAACTCAAATTAATTCGCTTAACAGGACTTAATTTCTTTTATATATATAATAATAATAATATAAAAATCTTTTTTTAAATAATTACGTAACGCAAAATTAAATAACCTGCTTAACGTAAATATTTTAATAGTATGATTATATTTGTCTTAAAGGGTTGTATAAACCCACCGACTCAATAATTTTCGGGTAAGTGTACACAAAATGTAAAATCGCTTTTAAATTCGCTTACGCAACTGTTAAAACATTACAAGTCTACACCCTAATGAAGCAACTATTCCCATGCAAATATTTGTGTTGCCTCTTTGGTAAAACTTGGAATATTTATGTAAATAAATAGACCATTAAGATGGGGGCAGCTGTACACTCGGCCTAATTGCCCGGATGTAAGAATTTAGCAAGAGAGGCAGAGAGAAAATCTTTTTTGTGTTTACTTTATTTTTTATGGTGTGAGCTATGATGGTGAAAATATTTATTTCGGGAAAAAGGGCAACGTTTGTAAGATTTTATTTTTATTTTTATATTTCTTGTAAAATTATTTTTGAATAAGACAAGCGGTCAGTGGCTGAGTTGGCATCGCGTCTGGGTCCCACCAAGGAGTCGTGAGTTCAATTCTTCGTCTGGGTAAGTCCTCCATTACAACACAACCAGTATTTTTTGCTTAATGTGATGGTAGTAGGAGATTTTCTAGAGTCTAAAGGGACGCTTAGGTGATTCGGGCATGTAGAGCGAATGAACGAA